>QEPC01003194.1:2976631-3003135 GCA_003113815.1 Sphenodon punctatus
CCGGGATCCCCGGCGGGATCCCGGGCCGTGGCACGATCGGCCAGACGCGGCGGCCGCATTGGCCCCGCCGCCCGCCCGTCTCCTCGGAGGGCGGGCGGCGGGGTGCGTGGAGGGGGCGGGGCCGTGCGGCCGCACGTTGCGCCGCGCGGCCCCGGCTCCTCCCACTTTCCCCGCCGGGATCCCCCCGGCACGTCTGTTGGGCCGTGCCGGGGTGACCCCGGTGGGGAACGAAGACGTTCGTTACGGTACGGGGCCAAAGGGCCCCGTAATGTCTGAAAATACCCATAGTCACATGAGCTATTCATAGAATTGCTGGGAGTTCCAGTCATGTTACTCCTTATGCACAAAATAAGATGCTTCTGTTTAGTTAGATCTATGTTTGAATACTCAAGCAATGCTAGGATGATCGGAGTAAGTAAAAGGGTGAGAGAAGCAGGTGAAACAACCTGGCCCAATAAATACAGGAAGAATTATGAGCGGAGAGACCAAGGTTAAGAAACCTTTTCTCTTCCATGGGCCACTTTGAAAGTTAGTAAAAGCTCCATAGGGCCAGATAGAAGTTTGGGAGGGATAGTCCAGATCACAGATCTGTGTCATGGATCCATCCCCTGTCCTCAAGTGCATGCCTTCATCTCGGTTTCTCTCCCCACTTCAGTGCTTGAACAGAGTGACTGAATCCATGGGCCAGAGCCTGGAACTGGAAAGGGGCTAAAAATACAGGCATGAGTCAGATTTGGCCCATAGGGGCAGGTGTTCCCCTCCCCTGGTCTTTCATGTTGTTTGGGTAGAGAGAGACGTTCTGCTGGTGCAGCAGCTCCCTGGCCTGGGGCAGGGTGAGGAACAGCAGCTGCCCCTCCCCAGACCAGGTCAGGGCACTGAGCTGACGTACATCTGCCTGGGTAGGGTGGGGAGCACAACTAATGTGCAGGCGGTTGTCTTGCCCACACCCTGCTCCCAGCCCCCCAACAATGATGGATAGCTATGGCAGCCAATGAGGCACAGCCATGGTGGCTGGCTATGGCAGCCCCTATCCCAGGACAGGTATGCTACACCAGAACAGACGCACTAGCCCTCGGTGTCCTGCATTGGCCCACATTTATTTAGATTTTTTTTATCCCACCCTATCCCTTAGGCCCAAGGTGACTTACAATTTTTAAAAAACTTTTTAAGTTTAACATTGACTAACTCTTAATCCTCACAATAACCCTGTGAGGTAGGTTAGGCTGAGAGATCTGAGACTGGCCCAAGGACACCCAGTGAGTTCATGGCTAAGGTGAGACCTGAACCAGGGGCTTCCCCCTACCTGGCTCAAGTACCTCATTCAAGTTCTGCACTCTTAACCGCTACATCACACTGGCTCTCACATGGATGGCCCTTAGCCTGGGCTGTGACCTTGGAGATTTATCAAGGTCAGAGCCTGGGCTTGTTACTGACTCTGGATAAGTAACTTAATTTTTCTGGATTCAATACACACCGATGTCAACAGAAAGGCTCCAGCTAGATTCAGGAGGCATTGGGTCATACTGTCTGTGCTTCAGCTTCTGTAACACCAGGGTTACATCCTCTGCCACAGTTGAAACAGGACAGAAAGATCTAGATAAGTGCTAAAAGATGGTTACTAGAACATCTGTGCACTCCTTCTCCTGCAGGACATCCAAAAGAAGAGGCAGAACAAAGATCTGATTGAGCTACAGGCCTTGATTGATAATCATTTTGAGGGCAGGAAGAAGGAAGAGGAGGAGCTACTTGCCCTCAAGGATAGAATTGTAAGTCTTTGTGGTGCTGACTCCAGAGAGGTCTTCTTTATGAAGAGAGTGGTGTGCTGTTACTGCAAGGGCTCAGTAAGGTGTAAACAGACACAGTGAATGGTTCCTTTTTTCCAGCAAATGGAGAGGGCAGGAAGGGATCTTTTGGGACGAATCCAGTATGGTTGTGTATTTTGACTGGTGTACAACCTTGCTCCCCCCTACTTCTCTACACTAATTTCCCTCCGTACTCCAGTCCGTGAACTCCACTCCTTCTCTGTTCCCTCTCTCACCCTCCCACGCCTCCCCTGCTCCCCTAACCACCTTTGTCCCTTCTTCCTAGCTGCCCCCCACGCCTGGAACTCCCTCCCTGCTCACATCTACCTCGCCCCCTCCCTTCGTACCTTCAAATCCCTCCTCAAGACCCAGCTCTTCCGCTCTGCCCTCCCCGACTCCTTGCTCCCCTCACCTAACTCTTGCTGATACCCTCCATCCAGTACAATCTGTTACCTAAGGTCTGTGTACTCATATCCTTACCACATGAACCAACCAACCATCATTCTCAATGTAACCAAGCCAAGCACGTGCACCTGGGACCTCACATCCTCGTGAATGTTACACTCCTTGTCTCTCCCTCTGTTCCCCTTCCTTCGTGTCCTCCCACCCCCACCTCTCAGATTGTAAGCCCTAGGGGCAGGGACCATGTCTGTTCAATTACTTTGTAAAGCACCAGGTACATTGCCTGCACTATATAAATGTTTGCTAATAATAATAAATAATAATACACTGAGAAGCTCACATCTGCTAGAGTAGGAAGGGTGGGATACAGTGGTTTGGCTAGAGAAGTTAGTATTAATGTAGTCTGGGGTAAAGCTGGAACAAATAGCAGATTCTGTATTTGCAATTTCAGATAGCCCTCCATATAGCCGAATGAATATTCACGCTCAAAATAGATGCTGAAATATTTGCTAAAACCCCTGGGTTTTTCCTGTGGGGGGTGGGGGGTGGTTTCTGGCCATTTTGGTTCAACTATTCAAAACTCTAAATTAAATGTCCAAAAAACTGGAAAAGTGAACCACAAAAACAAAATGAATATCCAAATGAAGCAGGCATAAATAGTGTTTCACACCTGCTTTGCTAGACTTGATGTCCCCAATATCCACTGGGATTCCTCACTGGCCCAAGTCAGCGCTGTGACATCCTCAACTTAAGTATCACTCTGTTTACATCCATCAAATTCAGTAATAGACCTTAAGCTCATTATGGGTGCAGTCCTCCATCCTATCAGGATCCCAGCCATGAGGTCTGGGCAGGAGGAAGGGTTGGAGTCCAGAGTATTATCTACAGCAGGCATTTGGTCTGTGGTGGTAGGTGAGAGGCATCATCATCTGATAGCCAGGGTGGGTATCAGTCCTAGAAGTATCTACAGAGGCGCTGGTGTTTTTAACGCTGTTGTAGAGTCAGGTCTCTGGCTGTTCAAGGTAGGGGTTCGCTGTGATCCACAAAGCTATATAGGAGTCTCTGGCCAATTAAGGTGTAGGCCATCAGCAGCTAATCAGGAACCTCACAGGGTGGATTCAGACTTGCGAAATGCTTTAGAGGTGTGGTTCTACTGCTTCACTGCAGCAACTGGTAGCCGTGTGGATCCCACTAGGAACCCAGACGACAAGGCCTCTGGCTGTATCCAGGTCAATGGATTTCCAAGACTTGTATTCTTCTTGACAAATCCATCGAAATCAGTGGCTCAGTTCCCATTGACTTTAGTGGTAGATGAGTGCACCCAATATGCCCCAGTTGACACGAGAATGAAGAGGTCTACCTGCCTACTCTGCAAGTCCACTTCTCCCCAATAAAATCATACTGAAGTGACTGGTTGCTTCTTCCTTTGCATTGGGCAGGAGAAACGCAGAACTGAAAGGGCTGACCAGCAAAGGATCCGAGCTGAGAAGGAGAAGGAGCGTCAGGCCAGGCTTGCTGTAAGTGTACCTGTATTTCTGTTCCACAGAAACCTACCTAATAGCAATGCACCAGACTCGGGTCTGGTCTAGGAACGCTGGAAGAAGTTAAACAGAAGGCGCAGGCCCCGCCTGACTTGAGAATGGCGGATCTGAATCTACCCTACTTTGAATTAACATGAAGTTGATGGGGTAGAGGCTGAAGCAGCTCTGAATTATCAGGAGCTGCAACAGGACCTTCTGTGATCATGACTAGGAGTGGCTGGGACTGGCGTAGATCAAAACCTCCAGATGCCAGAACTCCAACAGGATGCTTGCTCTCATACTGATGTATCTTCCCCCAGTCAGTGCCCCTACAGTAACTTGCTTTTCTCTTTGACATTGTACAGGAGGAGAAGGTAAAAAGAGAGGAGGACGATGCCAAGAGAAGGGCTGATGATGACATGAAGAAGAAGAAGGCTCTCTCCTCCATGGGCGCCACATACAGCAGCTACCTGGCTAAGGTAAATCATAGCTTGGTTTGATGAAATGTAGATACACGAACCACACCTCTGAGCTCTTCTTGGAATTTCCCAGTCTCCTTAGAATTCCCTCAGATTTCATAGGCCATCCCGTCAGTCATTAGGAATTTTCTGATTTCACTTCACTAAATGCTTAAACACTCAAGAAAATTCCAATAAGGGCCACTTTTGCAATACATGCTTTGCCCTTGGAAACTCACCATGTCTTCTTTAATATGTGTTTGTCTCATCCCATAGCAATGCATCCACACATCTGCTGATTCCTTGTCATTTCAATGACCTCTTCCTACTTCCTTGTGGTATTTCTCACTGTGCAAAGAAATGCCCTTCTGATATCCCCCTGTGTAACAGGGCAGGCTGCTAGTAGTGGCCTTGCCCTTTAAGGAGCACCAGTCCACTAACTGCAAGGACAGTGGATAGATGAGGAGAACACCTCAACAGGTGCTAAGTAGGCTGCAGGTACCAGTAATGCAGGGGGCACAGCAACTGTGTAAGGCACTGAGTGCTTGATTGAGGGCAGCTGGGCCTAGGCATGTTCAGGCCAACCTAAGGACTCAGAGAGCTGGAGCTCAGTTGGAAGGGGGGAGCTAACTAAGAAGATAGAGGCCAGGAAAAGTCCTGCCAAAGGTAACTGGTTGGATGAAGGAAATTCCCTAAACCCTCCAAAACACATCCTCCTGGAAAGCTCTAGTGCATGTTGATGGTTTATTTAATGTTCCAACAATGTTGCCTGCGTTTATCTTAAATTTGTATGGAGATGCATTTACTGATGATCAGGGAATATTCCCCCCCCACCCCCAGGCTGACCAAAAGAGAGGAAAGAAGCAGACTGCTAGGGAAATGAAGAAGAAGATCCTGGCAGAGAGACGCAAACCACTAAACATTGACCATATGAGTGAAGACAAACTGAGGTAAGGTGCCCTCTTCTTTTCCATCTGGCAGACCAGCTATTTGCTCAGGGCCGGGTTGTAGTGGGGGAAGACAGACCTCAAGTTTGCCAGATGTGTATGCTAAAGAAAAGACAATTTGTTCTTTCTCTTTGGGTGCCTCTTTCCTAGTGGGGCTTCTGGAGAATATTTATGAAGACAGGACTAAGTTCTGCCCTGGACCATCTTGGGATGCAAAGAGGCTTAAGGCTGTTGTATCTCATTGGTTTTCATGTAGCAGATATCCAGTTGTGGTCCTAGAACAGCTGTACAGCCTATGCAGCACTACAGATGAGGTTTGAGGTTGTCATCCATCTCAAAACTCCCGGATCTGATAGGTGTACCCAACATCTTGTCAATCCCCAGAACGTGTTGCAGACCACATGCCTCAGATTCATTTTTGTCACTGCAGTATAGTGATGCTTCAACATGGTACACCATCGTGGTATGACTCTGTTCAACTTGGAGACCTGATGTTCAGAATCTCCTTCACCACTTCTCTTCCTATTCTTTTTGGATCTTTGTTGAGAGGCAATGATCCAAGGAAGTACGTGCCAAGAATTGACAGATTAAATGTGAGAGCAAAGGGCTTACACAGAGCAAAGGAAAAGCAAAATCTAGTTTAGGTCTTGTATAAACAAAACAAGCACTTAACTAGAGAGTGAATGAAATTAGCTTGACAGAAAGGGATTTTTCAGGGTTGTAGCTATCCTATGTGAAGCTGGACCAGGGCTCACGATCCTGTGGGCCCATGCACACAGATTATAGCTATGCCAGCCACCAGAGCTGGCCTTAGAATTTGCGGGGCCCAAGATAAAAATATTTGAATAAAAAAGATTATTATTTTTTTGGTCTTGGTCTGACCCAATAGGGCAGGCCTTTTGAGGGCGTGAGGTGTGCGTGTGTGTGATTGAGAAGGAGAGAGGAGTGAGGGGGCCGTGTGTGTGTGTATATGTGTAAGAAGGTGGGTGTGGTTGGCTGGTTGTGTGTGTGATGGGTAAGTGAGGGGCTGTGTGTGTCCTCTGGGGCAACCGCCTCTATTGCCCCTGCCTAAGGTTGGCCCTGCTAGGCAACCCTGGCTGGTGCATCAGGGAGGCCCATTGCATCTGCTATACCAGGGCCAATTCTGATTTATGTTCTTGGGAATGCACCACTCTGTTAGTGTTCAGGTCAGTGTGGCATTATCACCTCGTTTGTCACAGGAGATGTAACCAAGGCAGAGGTTTGGGGGGCCCTGTGCCCCCATTCAAGGTTGGTACCCCCAGTCATTTCTTTCCTCTGCATGCTATTCCCTTCCTCCTAGTTGTGCTCCCCAATAAGGGAAAGCCCCACCCCACCCCTCCATCTGAGAGACCTTGGTCACTGGCTATAATTCCACTGTAAATTAACTGTGGAGTTCTTGTATATGTAGACGCTTGTCCTGGAGTGAGGCTTACATTCCACTCATTCACTCCAATGAAAGACACACCCCATGGCGTCCACTGGCAGATAAGAACAATTCATTCTACCATAGAGAAATGAATTACTACTGTTTCTATATACACTCTTTCTATCTATCCATCATCTACACACACACATCAGTTAATTATTAGCGCGCGGGAACGCTCTAATAGTTAAGGTGTGTTGCACTGTATAAAGCCCCAACATTCTATTTGCTATAAAACTGGCATGATTAAAATTAGGATTGTGAAATTTGTCATGAAGGATCACTGAAGTAACCGGTTCATACTGTCCAAGTTTCAGCCACATAGGTTGCATAATAGCTGAGATATCGCAGTTTGAAAACTGCACTTTGAAGTCTGTTTTTTCAAAAGTTTGACTATCTCGGCCGGGTAAAGGGGTTTTGTGTTGGTTGGGAGGAGGGGTAAGCCTTTTAGAAAATTCAAGAAGGCTGCCAGGGGTTGCCTTCTGGTTTACTCTTTGTAAATCCGGTTAGTTTTTAAGTTATGACATCTTGAAAATTCAGTGTTAGCCTATGGAGATCATCCTGAGTGTGGAGTGCTTGCAAATATTCTATTTGCAATGCAAACATTCTATTTGTAATGCAGACTGTTTAAAAACAATCTGTCTTGAATACGGGGGACTACAACTCCCAGCAGGCACTGCTTGCTAGAACCTATCAGTGCTGGGGAAAGAGAAGGAACTGCACCATCCAGGGGGCAGTGTTAGTGACTAGTCAGCCATGTTTAGAGCTGATCTGGTGGGGAGAGGAGGAGAGCAAGGTCTGTGGAAGGGAAAGGGCTGAAGGTCATTCTGATCTGATCCTGCACAACTGGCGCCTCAGCTTGGGGGCCAGGGACGTAGAAATGGCTAAACAACAGAGATAGCTAATCCAAGAGTGACGTTTGGGGTGGCTGATCTTGCCCCCTAAACCCGCTCAGAAACACAGAGCACAAGGATTTCAGTGACAGCCCTTCCCCCTTCAAAAACATGGGGTGTCTGGGCTGCAGCTCCAATGGGGCACCCCATGCGAAGAGCATGGCTGGGGCCGAATCGCTGGAGTTTGCCTGGGATGGTCCTCGGTGCAGGAAGAGGGCAGAGGTTTATCCCAGAGACAGGGGACTACAGGGGGGGGGGGATGGAATTAATCTTCTTTCAGCGCTTCTCCCTCCGACTTTCCCAACCCCACTAAGGAATGAGGGGTAAGTGGGTGCACTGGGCTGATATAGTGGTGTTCTTCAGGAGGGGGGGGCAGGGAGATGGTGGGGTCCTGTGCAGAGCAGTCCTGTGAGGCAAAGTGGCAAGTATAGTCCTCTTGGGAGGACTCTTAAGAGCGAGCCTCAGCCCAGGGAGGGAAATCCTATGGGGGAGCAGGGAGCGAGGGAGAATACACAAAGGACTGGGGGAGAACATTAAGGTGAGAGAGTAAGGGCTGAGCCTCTGTAAATAGCTTCCACAGTGGAAACCATGCACAGGTTTACAGGGAGCACTTTACAGGGAGCAGCTTTATTTGGAATAGAGAATATGGAATCCAGTACAGGGGGAGGTCTGCAGAGTGGGCAGCATTGTGCAAGAAAGGGAGCTCTATCCAAGGGGGAGTAAAGTGGGGAGTCTTGTAGAGAGAGAGATATGAAGAATAATGGCCATAATTGTGCTGGGAGAGAGCCCTGGACAGAGAAGAACTGAGTGAGGGAGCTTTGTACAGGGGGAGAGCTGCAGGATTGGCAGCATTATGCCAGGTGGAGAGTCCTGCACATGGGCACAGCAGAGTCAGGGAGCCCTGTACAAGGAGTGAACTAGCCAGGGGGTCCTGTATAGGGGAAGGTCCTTTATAGAAAGCGAAAATGGCCAGTGTTGCACAAGGAACTCTGACAGTGGGGGGTAGAGTGGAAGACTCCTGTACAAACCATGAGCTAGCGAGATCATAGAGAGCAGTTTTGGGAAGTTTGCAATGATTAAACCGAACCAAAGTGGTTGTATTTGTAGTAAAGCAGGGAGCTACCAGTAAAAATACAGCTTCACCTTGCTTGCTATTTGAAGGAAGTAACAACCTTCTAAACTGCAGGGAGCAGCTCTTCCACCTTAGCCTCCCCTAAGCCTTGCTCCCATAGTGGTTACGTTGCTCAGCATTCTACTGCAGTAGCGGGACAAATTTTCTCCATTGTGTTGTATTTAACAGAAAACATGGATATTCCATAATCAAAAAACCTACGGTTTACAAGAAGAGTTAAGGCTCGTGCAAATTCAGTCATGCTCTTAAAAAGCACGGAAATCGCAAATTAGGCTCCCGCCTTAACTTCCGTGCCATGTTAGCAGTAAAGACTAGGGGTGGGACTACCAGATCATCCGGTATCCGATACTGCCGGTATTTTTGTGTACCGGCAGTATCGGATTAACCCGGTAATCTGGCCCATTTCCCGGATTCCCCCCCGTACCAGATTTTTTACATTGCGGCCATTCAAATGAATGGCCGCAATGTAAAAAAACCACACAAAAAACCCCAAACACTTTCCCTCCGTGAGTGCAAGCTGCGCGGGTGGAAGGGGGGACACCCCCCACCCACCCTGCCCAGCCTGGATTTAAACAACAACAAAAAATTTCCCCTAAGTCCCTAGTGCGGATTCCAGGCCACCGCCGGCGACCCAAAGCCAGCACCAGCATCCAACAGCAGGTAAGTACTGGTACTGTACTGATCCCTGGGGTGGGGGGCAGTTTAACACCCCCCCACCCCAGGGATCACCCTACCTGCCCACCCAGGGATCGCCTACCTTGAGCTCCGGGCGGCGGTGGCGGTGGTCCGGAGGCTTCAGCGCTGGCTGTGGCTTCCAGCTTCAGCACGCTACTAGGCCTTCCGGGGAACTTCTGGAAGTTCCCCGGAAGGCCTAGTAGCGTGCTGAAGTCGGCAGCCACAGCCAGCACTGAAGCTGTCGGACCGCCGCTGCCGCCACCCGGAGCTCAAGGTAGGCGATCCCTGGGTGGGCCGGCACTGCAGGTAGGGTGACCCCTGGGGTGGGTGGGGGGTGTTAAACTACCACCCACCCCAGGGATCAGTACAGTACCAGTACTTACCTGCTGCTGGTGCTGGCTCGGGTCGCCAGCGGTGGCCCAGAGCCCGCAGTAGGGGACTTAGGGGAAATTTTTGTTGTTGTTTAAATCCAGGCTGGGCAGGGTGGGTGGAGGATGTCCCCCCTTCCACCTGCACAGTCTGGGAGGGGGAGGGGGGGCGGCTTTTGTCTTTTTCCATTGATTTCAATGGGGACAGTTCCCCATTGAAATCAATGTAAAAGATCCGGTACCAGTAAACCGGTATTAATCCGGTAAGCCAGTTTTTTTAAATCTGGGAACCGGTAAAACCGGTACCCGGTATTTGCCCTGATGTCCCACCCCTAGTAAAGACACTGTACAGTCTCGCATATTGTGCTCGCTTACAACTTAGGCTCCATGCACCCACACTTTGCCTTCGTCTTTCAGCTCCAGACTTCTTCCTTTTTGCAGGTTGGGGGCAACACTGAAGCTAGGGACAGGAGGGAGTGAGCTGGCCCCTCACCCCCTCCTTTCCCTCTATCCGTTCATTTCAGTTGGGGAGAATGGGACTGCTGACTAATGGCTCACAACCGTCCCTCTTACCTACTAGTCTTCACTGCCCTCCCAGAGCACAGTGAAGCTGGGTAGAGTCGTATACAAATGTTTAATTAAAGCTAAGTTGGGTATGCATTGAAATTAATAAAATGGAATGGCCATTGGAAGGAATGGAGGCAACAGCAGTGCCAGTTTCTAAATAAATACTGTTGTCATTCCACATCCAACTAAGTGATTGTGAAATTATACAACACAGTTGCATCTTTGGGAGTACACAGGGAAGGCAAGAGGGTGTGAAATTATGAGGAAGGTACCAGATGCAGTAAGTGGAATGGTTGAAATGACAGGGAAAAATACAAAGAGTGTGCAGGATCAAGTAAGTGGGTGGAATGACAGGAGGAATTAGAAATAGTTACAATAGTAAGGTTCTGAGTGAAATAACAGATTCAGAAGACTGATGGGATGCCAGGGGAAGCAGTCCTATCATTTTACCCACTTACCATAGCCGACTCCCCATAGTCTCCCTCCCTGTTGTTCCATTTCCTCTCCTGTTTTGTCATTCCACACACACACTTCTGTTCCATATGACACACACAGACAAACATTGTATTTCCCAGGACTTTTGAGATCTCTGTGAGGGAAGTTGGGGCTACAGGGTTAGAGGGGCGACTTGGACCCAGGATTCCTGGGTTGTCTGTTACAAGGTTGAGAGCAGAGGAGAGGAGAACAGGCTCGAAACCAGGACTATTGAGTTGCCTGTGAAGGGAGTGCAGCCTACTGGATTAGAGTGGGGTGGAGAGGCTGGAAGCCAGGAGTCCTGAGTTCTCTGTTACAGGGCTGGGACCAAGTAGATTTGAGGGGGAGAAGGGGCGGGATTCAGAACTCCGAAGTTCTCTCTTTCTTAAAGAGGAAATGTGAAGGGCCAGCTCACGCCCCCCTGTCCCCAGCTTCAGTGTTGCCTCCAACCTGCAAAGAGGAAGAGGATTGGGGCTGAAAGACAAAGGCAAAGTGTGGGTGCATGGAGCTAAGTTGTAAGTGAGCACAATATGTGAGACTGTACAATGTCTTTACTGCTAACATGACACAGAAGTTAAGGCAGGAGCCTTAACTTGCAATTTCCATGCTTTTTAGTGCATAATTGAATTTGCAAGAGCCTTAAAGTCTTGTAAACTGGAGGTTTTTTTTATTATGGAATTACTCTGTAGTAAGGTCTTCCTGTGTAAGCAATCTTAGGGAGGAGTTCCTCCATACATTGAAGTCAAAGTCACTATTGTGATTAGTGCTGAAGGATGGCACCTTTTTATTATGATAGTCCATGGCCAATGTGGTTTGGGAAGGAAGCTTGAAAAGGCAAGTCCTAACTGCTGTTTATAACTCTTGCTTTGTTGTTACTGATGCACTGGTGGGGGACTACAGAAAACATACGGTGTGTGAAATCATTCCCTTGTTTTGTTTTCCTATCTCTCCAATACACAGGGACAAGGCCAAGGAATTGTGGGACTGGCTATACGAGCTGGAAACTGAGAAGTATGATTTTTCAGAGAAGATGAAGAGACAGAAATATGAGGTGGGTAGAACTGTGAATCTTGGTCCCAAGTCTGGTTGAACGGACAAGTCCCATAAGCAGGAGGTTGTGAGACTCCTGTGAAAGATGTGGTTTGAGGAAATTAGTCCCCAAACATATTTTGGGGAGAATATTATTTATTTATTTATTTTATTTTAATCCCCTTCCCCCAACAGCTTATCCAGTGAGGGTTAAATCTTTGCTCAAGACTGCTAGCTAACATGACTGGTAACCCACCAAACTCTCAGGTAGACTGGATTTCAGATTTACAATTAAATGGATTTTCCTAGATCAGCCTCAAAGGGAGGGCATGGAAAGGGGTTAGTCCTAATCCTTCATTTGCCTGTCTCCTCCGCAGCATGATGGTGAGTTCAGTTTCACAGTTAAATTCTGGAAGTTTTATTTCCATCGCAGAGTGGAACCAAGAACGCTGTGGATTAAACCCTTGATGAAACATGAGCCTCCCTTAATGAACATCTTATCCAAGTGCCACATGGTACCCGAACGTTAATCTAGCCCTTTCACCTTTGATCACAGGATATGTCTGTGCATGACTGCATTAAATTTCAGTTGGTGAAAGCCTTTTGGGATTGCAGTTCCTAATGGCTGCTTCTCTCCTATTATTTTTTTTTAACACCTGAGTTAAGAACCACCCAATGCCAATGAAATTATCTTGATCTTTCTTAGATTCTATCACTACGTGGCAGGGTGCAGGCGCTGGCCAAGTTGTAAGTACAAAGAGCTTGCCCATGTGACAAAATGCAGCACAAGCTGCCAAAATGCATGAGCCTCATGCATGGGGAGGTTCCAGAAGCTTGTGCACTCCATCAGACAGCAAGCTGGCACTCAGCTCCTGGCAGAGAGAAGAAACTTAAGTCTTGTCCATCTCCCTTTAGCTTGTTTTTCTTTCACCTGCCATCTTTGTAAATTAGGATGCAGCCTGGACAGTGGTTTGAACTCATAGTGGTGTTGAACATCTTGGGCGTTCTTAGACAAGAAGACATTGATGTGCTATTGGATCGGTCCTGTAAATTTAGCTGAAGTGCAGCAGCGCTGCTAATGGACTGTTTTGCAAAGTGAAGTGACTAAGCAACTCAGCTGTTCCTCATGGAGGTTGGTAGCAAAGAAGACCTTTTGGTTTTGTTATCTAGAGAACCAGCTTTGTGGAGTCCATGCTGCAAAGTGTGCCCCTACAGGGGGGAAAAGTGCTCCTTAGAAGTAGTTCTGCAGGACGAAGTCAGAAGAAGATGGAGACTGGAAAGATTCACCTGTTTGTGTGAAGCATGGTCACACACAGCAGTTAGTATGTTGCCTGAATGAGTGCCATCAGGACCAAAGAAAACAAGTTAGGGTGTACTAGGACATCATAATTCGCACTCGCAATCTCCAGAGGCAATGCCATGACTTTATCCTCGGTTTATAACATAGTGGCATTTTTTGGACATCTGAATGGATCTACCACTTAGTTTCACTGAGGGGATCTGTGGCAGCAGTGTCCCCAGAGTGTATCTACCAAAGACCACCTTAGTTCAGACATCCTGAAAAATGCCATTACATGGTAAATCTGAAGCAAAGCTTCATGGTACTGACACTGGTGGTAACTGTGATGTTTGAATGCATCCTTATTGTAAAATGATAGAGATACCAAGGGAGGGTGGTAGCTGTGTAGGTCAGTAATGGGGACCACAGAGATGGGGAAGTAGAAGAGGGAGATGGAGTAAAGTTGATGGAGTGGAGGAGGGAAAGTGGCTGAAAAGAAAAAGAGCACACAAAACAACTGATAAAGGAAGTGAATGGGACTCACAAGACAGAGAGCAAGGAGAGCTGGTTTCTGGCTCTGGTTCCTCTTGCCCATCTTTATTGTTTTGGAGACTTGAGTGCCACGCCTGGTGTCTGCATCCTACCACAGGTTTAGCCTCAAGGTAAGTCTCATGCCCTTGAGTTGGTTAGAAGGGCAAAATTGAATCTTTTCCTTAGCAACTTCCTCGTTTGAGGGAGGAAAAAAAAATATATCAGGAAACAAATGACTTTAACTCGAATCCACCAGACAGATATTTAAACATCCACAAGTAAGTACAGTATATAGCAAGCTTTCCTTTGTCATGTCGTCCTGTTGCCTCTACTGTCACGGTCTCTTTTCTGCTTGCCGTAGAAGAAGCTTGGCCCAGGAAATCCAAGGTGGTCGACAAGCCCTAAATGTGTTCCTGTCTTTGTTTCTCATACTGAATATTTCATTATCAGGGGACCCTTGCTGGGCCATGTGAATTTGCTCAGAACATGAATTCCAGAACCAACAACAACAACAAAAAAGAATGTTAATTGTATTGTATGTCTACAGGGCTCAGTAGGTTAGTCTTCCACCAACACCAGTGCTGGGCAGCATTCTTCATCTCCTGCATCAAGAGCAGAGTAATAGCTGCTCTCCTCATTGCCCTGCAGAAGGTACTAGAACAGTAAAGGGCCCATCATGATAGGAGACAGTGGACAGAGCAGCAGACTAAATCAGAATCTATACAGAAAATTGATAGTAGTCTTGGGAAAGGGAGTCTCTCTCTTTGCCCTCAGCTTTACAAAGGAGAACAATGATGCTGACCTTTGCTTTTGAATTTAATGGATGAAATGTGCCTATATTAGATAATAATAATAATCCTGGTTCTAACATGTATTTATTAATATTATTCTTCATTCAAACCACCACTTAAGTTAGTAGAAGTATTTTCATTAACTGAAGCTCTTTGATCCCAAGTGCAAGACTGAACCTTGGTTTCAGTTTCTCATATCCCCAAAATATGGGATCTATTTTTAAGCACAACACTTGTGTTTGTGGTGGAGACAGAGGCAGTCCCCAGTCCTCCAATACTGTGCTCTTCCCAGGAAAGCCCTGGAGTTCAGTGTTGCTGAGCATATTCACTAAGCTAATTTCCAGCTTTGGAGCTTATCTGTTTCCAGTTTATCACCCATTCATTCCTCCAGGTCAGCTCTGCCTTCCCAATCGGTATTGCTAACTGGCTGGTAGGTTCACAGCTGGGATACATGGGGAGGAGTGGAGGTAGAGCACACCCAGTGGGTCAGGTGGGATCTCCAGAACTTGGAAGGGGCCTCTTTGTTCTAGTTCAGTTTGGCTGTGCACAAGCTTAGTTCCATGTGTGACTAAGCAAATTATTTATTTATTTATTTATTTTATACTAAAATGTATAACCCCCACCACCTCCTGCCTTTGGCAGCTCGGGGCGGCTTACATTAAAAACTGGGGATATGAGTATTCATCCCTCAGCTGGAGCCCTCCTCCACTTAAGCCATGAAATCAAAACTTGCTTGTAAATTCACCACCAGTTAGCAATGCTTGTGTTTTCTGAGCTTTGCCGGAGAGGGTGAGAAGGAAGAGTTTAACTTTCTATCCATCACTGACTCCAGTTCTCCATCCAGGTAACATGCTTCCCTCCCTATGGGGAAACCAATGTGACTCCACAGAGCTCTTTAAAAACCCTAGTTGTGTATGTTGTTTGCAGATCACTGCCCTCAGGAGCCGGATTGATCAGGCCCAGAGACAGTAAGTACCCATATCCCTCTCCGGACGCATGGTCTGGGATATCTACTCTGTGTTTCCGGTGGTCACTTCAGCCTTGATGCTGACACTTTCTTCTCAGGAGGGAGGGAGGCAAAGGGTGGGAGGGAAACCTCCACTTTGTGCTTCCCAGCCCCCCAAAATAATGATGGTGAAACTGAAGTGAATCTGTAACCTAATGTAAAAGAACCCACTCTTCTTCCGGCAATCTCTTCAAAACTGCCCTGTGGAAAGGTCACTATCCACACTGGCCCAAGAGTTTTGTGCACAGGAGTGGAAATGACCTTTTGTTTATAAAGGGTGACAAGTGATTGTGGAGATTGTAAGGAACAGAGTGTAATAAGACTAACACTCAGGTTTACCATGGTCACATGTGCATCATGTGATCAGGGAAATGGGTTCTTTTAATTTGTCATATGACCTACTTTCCTTTCCCTACTGTACCTCTATCTAATCCATTTCTTTCTTGTTTGTGAGTCCTATGTCTTTGTCATTGCATGTGTTCTTTGGGAGACTTCCAGTACATCCGAGACAAGGGGAAGAGGAAGGGGGAAGGCAAGGAGGAGGATTTGTGAGGAAAATGGGAACAAGGAAGGGAAGAACTCTCCAGATACTGAGTTTGCTCTCCACAGTGTCATTGTTCTGTGCACACAAGTCTTTTCGGGCAGGACAACCATCTGCCATTGAAGTCAATAGGAGTTATGCTTTTAACTTTAAGGGTGGAAGAAGTGTGACCTAAGTCATGCTGCAAACAAGAGCTAGGACCATGCTAAAGATTCAAAGCCACAAGTGTAAATAAGGGCAGAATTCCACCAAAACTACTCCTTCATCCACACTGCATTCAACATCACAGGTGCAACTAGCTTATCCAAACCCAATATGACTGCATAGTCCTCCCACCCCATAAAACATCCTGACCTGACCCATGTCAGAAAGAAGAGGAGGCTAAGGCACTCTTCTGTCCCTTTCCAAAATACATCCCCCCCCCCCCCCCCCCCCCCCAAGTGCTGGGATGTCACTATGCTTCATAGGGGAAGATGGAAAATTTGATCCTGGCCCAATAGGACTGGCCAGGTCCTGTTGGGCTGCAGGCATCTAGGGTAGGGCAGATTCGAAACGGCCATTCCACTTTTGCAGAAATTTTCGTAAAAATGGAATAGCTGTGGGTCTTTTCAACTGGAATTCAGATTGGAAATTCCAATCAGAATCTTCCCTCCCGCTCCCCCCCCTCAAAAAAACAACAACCCCAACAACCATCTGTGCATACTCAAAATGTCCACTGTCCTTATTCAAAAAGTTGGTGGAAGTGTTGGTGCCATTTTGAATAAGCGCAGCTGTTTTGTGCATGCAACACGGCCAACACCCTTTCAAGTAAGGGCTGCAGCCATTTTGCATATGCACAGTTTTGTGTTTGGTTTTTTAAAATTAATATTGTGTCTGGTTCTTTTTGGAATTGGACAAAATATGGAGCTGGTTTTCCACTGGAATGGGCAAACTGGCCCATTCCGATCAAAAATTGGAACAAATGAAATGCTGGATTCACCCCTACTCTAGGGTGCAGTTCTGTGAGAAGATGGAGTAATTGCTTGGCAGAGGTCCCTAGGGAGTTGAGGGCACTCCACATCTTGTAAGACTTACGCCTATGAGAAGTATTACCTGGTGCATCTAGGTGATTTGTGGTTTTTCCACTATTCCTGTCAGAAATACCTCTATTGAAATAGAGTGATGTTAAACTGTTACATTACTCTCAGTTCTCCAAACCAGAAATATGGGGTATTTTCAGACGTTATGCCATCCCGATTCACCACGGTGGATCCCCGGTGGGGGCGAACAGAACAACCACTACCGTGGCCACTAAAAGCCCCGAACAGACGTGCTGGGTGATCCCGGCGGAGAATCGGGGAGGGGGCAGGGACGCGTGGTGCAACATGCGGCCGCACGGCCCTGCCCCCCCACGCTCCCCCACCGCCCGCCCTCTGGGGAGATGGGCAGGCGCCGCAGCCAATGTGGCCACAGCGCCTGCCCGATTTGACCATGGCCCGGAATCCCGCCGGGGATTCCGGGCCGTGGTTGCCGGCCAGATGTTACTTTTTGTTGGTTCCCGCCGGGAATCTCTTTGACCACGCTTGCGGCGAATGTCCGGCGGGGAGCCCAGGAAGCGTGGTTGAAATTGACCCCATGTGGGAATCGACCGTGGTGAACATCTGGCGGCCGCCTAACAGATGTTCAGGGCGCTTTGGCCCCATGTGGGTATTGACCGTGGTTCACTGTGATCTCGTAACGTCTGAAAATACCCATGGTTTTCTTTGCAGAGACAGTTCTTTGGGGCAGGATGAGGCATTAGAGGGCCTGAGAAGGGAACTCGTACCTTCAGGTATTCTAGGGCATTACTCTATCAGAAGTAGAGCATGACATTTCAAAGGAAAAAATCAGTCATGCTGGTGTATTGGATCCACTTGATCCCTCTCATGTGGTGCTTCTTACTCTGAAGCAATGTCAAAAGCCAGGCATGACATCATGAGACACCACAAGACCTTGTGAATTCAGAAGTGACAAGGGTCCTACACTGTTTTTATTATTTATATAGTAGTAGCCATTTACCTGGCACTGTACAATCATTCATTTGAGACAGATCCCTACCCCAAGGGGCTTACCATCTTAGAAGACATGGGAGGGGAGACAAAGGCAAGGGGAATAAAGTGAGAGACGAAAGGTATGCTCAAGAAGTTGAGAAGCTTGGTATTGCATGTGCTTAGCTTAGTTACATGGGAGAAAGGGACCCTGAATGAAAGGATGGAAGAGGGAGCATCAGTGACCAGTCTGTGGGGATGAGGAGCTAAGGAAAGATGGTTAGACATGTGGCCCCGTAACGATTTTGAATCCAAAGAGAAGGCCACCATATCAGAAAAAAGGATGAAACCTGAAGTAGGGTTGTTTCTGAGCAAATAGATATCAACCCCTTGTCTCTATGTAAAAGCTCAGTTTTCAGAATAGTGTCGTCTATTCTAAAATGTACAGGTAAAGTATGCATTGTGTCTGTATCACTACTATGGCAGACCGTCCCATATGTAAGGCTCCTACTGAACAAATCCTTTTGGAGTTGGTGACCATGTAAGTGCTATAAATATATTTCCCTGCTGTTGTCTGCTAGTTCCCTTCCTGGAAGAGCATATGTTCCAGTGGCAGCTTCCTAGGAAATGCATTCCAATCAAAAGAAAAAAAAACCCAAACAAGTCATCAATCTGGGTGGCCACACAGATTTGTTTGCTGGGCACCTTCCTTATGTGGCATAGCCCCAGAAGGGTTCAGCAACTTGCAAAAAGGTTTGGTTCAAGAAATAGCCTTATAGATGTGTATGTGGGATGGAAGGGTTAGGAGTGAGTAATGCATGAGGAGCTAGTGCATTACCAGAGGAACCCATTGCTGCCACTGTGCAGTGCCTCTAACTCCAGACTAACTTACTTACCTGGAAAACCATCTGTTCTGTAGTATGAAGGTAAGTGCAATGCATGTTGGAAGGGGAGTATTGCTCTGCATGTATGAAGAACCTGCTTGGCAGTCATTTGAATCTTAGTTTGAAGAAGGAAGAGCGATTACGCTCTCTCATAAGGCTGGGTTGCAAGTCCCAGAACCTGCTGATGGGATTCTAGAGAGCTGGAACTCTTTTCAAATAATCATTTGTATCCATTAAATATTTGTATAATCCATTCTTTCTAGCATGGAAGAATTTAGACACCTTTGCCATGGTAAAACCAACCTTTAAATCAGCCTTAGTGATATTTAAATACTACTCTGATCATTTTTATGGGATCAAATTATATCCTCGTGTGATATGATGAGGAAGCCTGTTCTGTTCACAAAGATGTGCCTAACTCCAAAATTCAGATCTAAATATCCCTAAAGTTGGGCAATGATTGTGTCTGGATTTGTTTCTGCTCCTTAGGCCAATTTCTACTAGTGTCCAGGGTTTCCTCTACCCCAGACATACTCCTACAGAAGGGGTGGGGAACCTCCAGCTTTTGATTTATTTTTGGTTCCTTTTCAATTTCTGGAACTGGCCTGTGGCTCCACTCCCTGCTGTCAAGCATTGAAAGGGAGAGGAGAGAAGTATGCACTCCTAGACGGGATGGATCCTTTGAATGGATCCATGATCTGGGCCCTCCCTTCCTTCCCCCTTAAGTCTAAACACATCTGTTAAGTACCCCCTGACCCAAACTCCTATCTGACCCATGGTGCTTGTACTAATTTTCAAAGTGGCCCAAGGGAGAGAAAAGGTTCCGACCTGTTTTCTGAAGGCCATGAGTGAAATCTGCTCCCGCCCCAATAAGCAATTTCTCAGTATGTGATGTGTCTGCTCTGGAACAGGTGCACCCAGCACAGGGGACATCTGATCAGCCCGCTCTGCTGACTTGAGGCTTATTGCTTCTTGGCGAAATAGCAGTTGACGGAAAGGACAAGGATCAGAGGATGCAGCTGCAGTGGCTACATTGATGTCTTTTTGTTCTTTCTGTATTACAGCAGCAAGAAGGCAGGAGCCAAGGGCAAAGTTGGAGGACGCTGGAAGTAAAGAAACAGAAGGTGACTGCAGGCAGGATCGTCTGCGGTGGCGTGGCTGAACACTGCTGACCTTCTCCCTAGCCCCCTCACAACTGAATTCCGTTCCCATGCCTGAGCAAAACCATATTTGCAATGTCCGCCTGGATTGCCTACTGCTTTTTTGAGGGCTCCATCAGCTTCCAGACCCAAAGGAAGCAGGTCACCCTTGAACTGAGAGGACTCTCGCCGGCATCTTCACTACTTGCTGTGTGTGTCCTTTCCTCATACCAGCCCTATGCTCTCCCATAGATTGCTGTGTATGAATCTCTGGGTTTTGTAAATAAAGTGTGGCCGATACCTACTTCACTGATACAGACGATGATGACAGTTCTTGTTTTCCATTATAGCAGGCTATGGCTATAATATTCCAACTGCTTACTCCAGAGTAGTCCCATTAATTTGAAAAGGGCTACACCCCCAGTAAATGGTTTGAGGCTCATGGACTACGATGTTATCTATGGTATGGACCATGGTATCTTTTACTGAAGCCCCAAACTCACTGTGAAATATTTTCAATTGGTGTAGTTTAGCATAGCTCCATTAAAATAAATGAAAATACAGCCTTTTACACCAGATGAGAACCTATTCCGTTACTGTGAGGGTTTAAGTTTATTGCTTAGAACTACAGCTGTGACATGGGTACCCAAAAAGCAGGTAAACCCTTGGAATCTACACTACCAGAACCTAAAATGACAGCACAGGTAATAACTAATATCCATTTGCTCTCTATCAGGTATCTGCTTTGGTTATGCCATTGTGTTTTTTCAGCTTGGTTACTTTGATATTACAATGATGTAATTTCAGCAATATTTGCACTATTATACTTGCGTAATTGCAAAAAAAAAAAAGGCACAAGTGGAATATATATATATATAAAAAAACCCAACCCAAAACAGAACTGGATATGCAAGTACCCATTTTGCTCATGGATGGTGTTCATATGCAAATATCCATAACTAGTAAGCCCACAACCTGTTCCAGTGCTACTTAGAGCCACACTCAGAAATTAGTGCCTCATTCTGCTAGTCAGTGTACAGAAAGCATATGCTCCTGAGAACTTTGTATTCTAGATGCCTGCTCATTAAGTCAGTGGCTTCCGAGCTTTCGGTGAGTGTGACTCCATTTTCAGATTTAAATATAATTCCATGACCTCAGATAAAAAAGTTATGCAAAGTATATGAAATATTAATTGAAATTGTGACCCTCCCCCCATCTGCAGATGACCCACAGCTTGGGTACCTCTGCGTTAAGCAGAGGACACCTCTCTCTAATCTGGACAAAACCATGTCTCCTGAGGTTTGTGATTATGGGAGGTTATACTAAAGTTTAAAGTGCAATTGGAATCTGTTAACATAGTTAGTATTATATAGTGCCAGCACTGTACCTGGCACTAAACAATCATTAATTAGATACAGGTGCCTGCCCTGAGCAGTTAACAGTCTAGGATAGACAAAGGCAGGGAGAGGGGAGCAAGTTGAGAAGTCACTGTTGCATGTGCTTAACTTAGTTACAGGGGAGAAGGAGATCCTGAATAACAGGACAGGGGAGAGAGCAGGTTTCCTATACTACTCTGCGTCCAATCCAGAAAGGATGTGCGATTCTGCTGCCGCTTACCAAAATGTAATCTGTGGTGGTAACACATTCTGTTTAGGGGTTTCCCCATTTCAGTTCCCACTGTCAGACAAGTGACCACCATTATATAATTACACCATAACTAAGCAATGTCATGTAATTAAATCATAACTAAGCTATTAATGTTAGGGGAAAGTGATCCTCTCCTTGGAGCTGAGCAAGTCACCCAGAGGGACTCATCCCTTCATTCTGCTAGCAACCAGAGTGGAGGACTTGCCACCTCCCCCACCCTCCTAGAGCAAAGAGGAACCAGCTTGGTCAGGTCATGGAAATGCCCAATTGCCCCACAGAGGCTCCCAGCCAGTCCTGAACAATTTCTGATCCCTCCTTGGGGTTTACAATCTTCCAATGTTTGTAGATTATCACTTTTCTCTTTTAGCTGGTACTTAACCAGGAGGATACTATGCATAATACCATATTAATTTAGTTTTTTTAAGCAGTTATTCCAGCCCCAGGATAGTTTTTCTTGCTTCTTTAAGAATTCCTTCTTAATTTGTCAATGTCTTTTTCTACTATGTGAATGGAACATGTGGCCCCATATCCAGCCATAGCAAAACCGCATAGACAGAGACTAATGGTTCCCTGCTGTGTGATTTAATTGACTGTCTGCTGTCAGCTCTAGCAATCCAGCCCTCAAAGCATGGCACTAGTGCAAGTCCATTGAAATGAATAAGGCTTGCAGTGGCACAGTACTTTGAGAAGGTGTCTTTTCGTAATATTACTTTGAGTAGGTGTCTTTTCGTAATATTACTTCCCCAGTTTTTTTCTCTCTCACCTTAATTGTATTTCCTTGAGATATGTCACTTGCAATTTTCAAAGTTGAATCTCTGGTGATATTTGTATTTCTAATCTCTGTAGAGGCCTGATCCAAAACCTGTTTCAGTTCATAGCATGACATATACTTACCTCACTGGACGCTCAATGCACCAGCCCCATGGTCCCTTTCTGTAATGTTCCCTTTAATTTGTCTCACCAACAGATAGGATGATTTTGTGTAGGTACACATGTTACAAGAACAAATGTGTACATGCATGGAATCTTGACCAAGTCTTAATTTGAATAAGTTCATGTAAATATATGTCCATTGACTAGCTTTGAGGAAGATATGAAAAACAGTTAATTTAAAAAGCACCTTTTAAAAAAAAAAAATTGAATCAAACACACGACACTTGAGATTCAGAAGCAACTGTTGGTTGCAGTTTTTAATTCAGCTACTACAGAAATTATTTTACATACTGTCCAGTAATTAGTTTGTGTATTAATACATTAATATTGTGTTAATATTAGTTACATACTTATTTTATTGTATTATATAGAAGTATATTAATATAACATAATATCACTACATTAATATTAATGTGTATTCATATTATTAGTATTGTGGCTAGGTAGATAAGCATTGGCAACTGCAACTACGCTAGGAGTCCTGGGTTCAACACCTCATTGTGATGTGTGCTGCTTTTTGCTTAGCTTTTTAAGAAAAAATAGCAGGTCTTAGTTATATATCTTCTAGAACACGGTACTGGTTGAGTAGATAGAAAGCACAGTCTCCAAAGCCAATGGTGGGAGAGTCTCTCTTTCCCTCTTCCCAAGCCAAAAGGACTGCTCAGATCTGCTAGAATGCATGCTTGCTAGTACAGCCATCACCTTAGTTGGAGCAGTGCTTTTGTACAACGATGGACAAAGTTCCCAAGCCCAAGAACCACATACCAATGGTTTCATACTGCCAAGAGTCACAAGGTGCATTACATTGATCATGGCTTCCCCCAAATACTCTCCCGCACTTCAAAGCTCTGGTTCCCAGGCAGTCCAGTAAGGTTCAGAGAACAGCAATAGCAGCACAGGACATACTCCCACATCCCCCCAGGAGGCTCCAGCATCTGAAATAGAGGCTTGCCTTCGCTTGCTCTTGAGGGGAGCCGTATGGACATGCCTTCAGGCAGCCACTTCTGGCAAGAGCCACAGTACAGGTGCCCAAGAAGCTGTGTTTGCCTGCTTCTGCCTTTGTAGATTTCTCAGATTTCATTTGTTTTTGCAAGCATCCTCTCCAGTTTTACTATGATCAGTTTCCTAAATGCACTTCCAGATAATTAACAGAGAATTAACTAAAGATCATTAATGAGAATTAATCAAGACCGTACATTGATCTTTGAGGAATCCTACTACACATCTCATTACCTTAAAGTTAATTTCCTCCTTTTGTTTAAGACTGCTATTCAGTTCTCAGTCTGTGTGATACAGCTCCTTTCCTGGAAAATGTGAATTAATTTTTTCACTCAATAATTCATTCAACAATATATCAAACAAATACCTTACTAAAATCCATATAGCTGTCACATCTGCCTTGCGACTAATCTAATACTGGCAAGCTACAAGCCTGGAACACTCCCTAACTGCTACAGGAAACAAAATCAGCAATGAGCAACTGGTTTATATTGAATTGAACACAAGTGATGGAGGCTGCAGTCCTCAAACTGCCTACTCTAAAGTAATCCCATTTGACTTCAATGAGAGTACTCTTGCGTAAGCAGTTTGAGGACTGCAGTTTCTGTGTGTAAGTAGTTGAGCACCATCACTTCCACCATGTTGCCTCATGCTGTGGCAGTTAGATTCAAATGTCCCTAAATTTAGCCCTGAGGAGGGGGCAATACAGATGTTTTGAGTACAAATTAAAGGAATTTGCTTTCTCCCCCTGAGACTCCCTGAGGTCTCAAATAATGTTTTTCTATCCAAGTTTTCAATCTACACAGGAAGAGTGATTGAAAATTCCTGCACAGCCAAAAGTCAAGATCTCTTTTCATGGAAATGGGACAATGGCTCTTGTTTTCAAACTAAATGAAAGGGGGAGGGGGCGTGTCATGGGATTGTGACTTCTGCCCATATTCTAGGCTGTTTGTGACTCAGTTTCCCTGGCTGCAGCTCTCACTGGACGAGCTCTCTAGAACTGATTCAGACTGCAATGGATTAATCCTTGTTGTCACCTTTGAGCCTCAGAGTTTCCCAAGCACAGACTCTTTCTAGGTCCGTCTACGTTTGAAAATACAGAATGAATCCAAACTGTGTGAGTCCAATGTTTTGTTAGGAATTCACTTAACCACACTAAGCCCATTTAAAAGAAGTTTAATTAATAAATCATGGATAAACCAAGCAATGCTAGATTATACGCAGAGTGCAGTAAATCAAAATAACATAAGCAATAATGCATTCCTATCTCTACTTGAATTCTCCTAACTAGACTTACCCTAATCAAAGTCCAAGGAATGTTTCAGTCTGTTTCTCAGTTAGTGATGGAAGGCTTAGCTAGGTACAAGTCTTTAGAGTTTCCAAGAGATCAAGTCCTTAGTTTATAGCTTGTTTGGTGCAGCACTTCTCTGGCTGCTGCTAAGAGATGACTTATGATGGAGGAGAATGCTCAGAATGCCTTCGATCTGTAGATGGTTTGTGATCACCCCTTAAGTACTCTCCGAGGGTTCTTTTGTCCCCCTCACCTTCCCGCCGCCTAGGAGTATCTAGTCCATTAGCAAGTCAACAGCTGTTTGCTAGAAGGTGTTAGGCAGTTTCTGGTTGCACAATTTCATTCCTGTAATGACTTAGCAGTTAGCAGTTTACGCTGCCTACATGAAGCAAGTTTTCAGTTCTCAGCTTAGCTCATATACACGTTACGGTCTACATGTATTCCGTGATCTCTTCATGACAGTGTGTATATATAAAAAAAAGAAACACAAAAAAATTCCTCAACCCACCAATGAACATTAAAAATTCAAATGACCCTCTACCAAAAGCACTGGGAGAATTAAATTAGGGGAAGCAGGGGGCAGCAGAGAGGACCTTTGCTCTCAATGAAGGTTATGTTGAGGGTGAGAAAGCATGAAGGAAGTTTCAGGGGAAAGATACAGATTCCCCTAATGCTGGTAACTCAGTGGTTTCATTATGTTTCCATCCAAGGCACCTAAGTCAAAAGAATGGGAAAAGCCTTGAGATTTTGTCTTGTGACTTGGAATGTAGAGACATGCCCGGGGAAGGGCCCTGTGTGCAAAAGCCTGTATATTCCAACAGAAGTCAGTCCAACAAAAGATATTGGATGCAGTTCCCACCAATAAAGTCAATGCAAGTTTTGCCACAGACTTCAATGGATGAAGGATTGAACCCATCCATCATCTGAACTACTGTGTCCCCTCTGAACCTTGAAAGATTCCCAGTGCTAACCCCTGAGGTCTTTATTCCATAGGCTAACTGCTTGTGTCCATTTGATACATTTATTATTATTATTTATTACAAGCATTTGTATAGCGCTAGCAGTGTACCTGGTGCTTTACATAGCAATGAGATAGATGTGCTCCCTGCCTACAGCTTACAATCTAATAGACTAGGAGGGGGGATACAGGGATAGGGGACATATGGAACGACAAGGGATAAAAACGTTCAAGTGGATGCGGAGTCTCAGGTGTACGTGCTTGGCTTGGTTGCAGTTAGGCGGACAGTGACTGTTGAGAGGGGGGTACTAGTGGGTGTCGGGGAAGGCAGCGAGGAAGAGGTGGGTTTTGAGGAGGGATTTGAAGGTGTGGAGGGAGGGGGCGAGGCGGATGTGGGCAGGGAGGGAGTTCTGGGCATGGGGGGCAGCAAGGGAGAAGGGACAAAGGTGGTTAGGGGAGCAGGGGAGATGAGGGAGAGCGAGGGAGGTGACAGAGGAGGAACGGAGAGTGCGTGCAGGAGTGTGTAAGGAGATGAGGGCTGAGAGGTGGGGGGCCAGGTTGTGGAGGGTTTTGTAGGTAAATACCAGGAGTGTGTGAAGGATGCATTGGGGGAGGGGGAGCCAGTGAAGCGAGGAGAGGAGAGGCTGCACGTGGTCGAAGTGATGGGCCGAGTGGATTACCCTAACAGCGGAGTTTTGGATGGAAATAAGGGGACAGATGAGAGCGGGGGAGGCCAGTAAGGAGGAGGTTGCAGTAGTCAAGGCGGGAGATGACCATGGCGTGAACAA
>QEPC01003194.1:3022122-3057356 GCA_003113815.1 Sphenodon punctatus
AAAAATAAGGGGTGGGGAGGTTGGAGAAAGCGTGATGGAGGGAGAGGGAGAATTTGTGTAGTGAATGATAGCCATTTTTAAACGGACACCCCCCCCCCCGCCCATGTGGGTGACTGGGTGGGCAAGGGGTGGGGCATCCGTGCGACCACTGGTGGGGATAGGTGGGGGTGCATTCGCACTCCTGCGCTCCACCCATCTCTACCCATCGTCTAGGCACAGAGGCATTAGGGAAAACGGAGGTGTCTCCGTGTGTGGAGATGGGTGGAGGTGGGTGGGCATCCGTGCGACTGGCTGCTCACGAGCTGCACACCAGCTGCTGCCTCCATCCATCCCCCCCACACTGCGACTCCTCTGGTGGCCTATTTGAAAAGGGCTGATGTCTCAGTACTGTTATTATACATTATAAGGTGGTACAATATCAGTGAGTGATGAGATGCTGCTACCCTCTAGTGAAAGGATATAGTATTACCAAACATAAGTGTTCAAAATTCAAAAGTCAGGACTCACCCAAAAATCACAGGACAGAGTTAAAAAAAGAGATTTAAAAAAAAAAAAAAAGAATTATGAGATTCCTTTTATTTTATTTTTGAGGGCTGAACCTAAATATTAATATTTCTAAGCTTTCCTGTGTGAACTTAAAGGTTAGATACTGAAATCAATCAAGCAAACTGATTCTCATGTAGTCTCATTTTAAGAGAAACATAAAATATTACAAAGATGTGAAACTTGACAACGCTGTAGTAGCACAATTTGATTATGTTGCAGGTGCCACAAAGATATTTTGAAATGGTATAAGGACCCACAAATTGGATATGCAAGACTGAGAACCGTCTTCTCAGAGTGAAGACTGTCCTAGGATAAAAGGGATGGGTGATAACTTTTGACAGGCATGTGGGGGAGGGGTTAGAGGCATGGGCACTGGGGAGGTTCAAGAAGTTGTGGTTGAATTTCCCTGGCTCTGCGCCCTCCAAGCATCATGACATCATCATGCCCGGAAAGAGTTGTGGTCATTTCAGAAAGGGGTGAGGCAAAACGGCTCCCCTGCCTCCTCCAAATTTAATTTTCCTGGTGCTCTTGGTCAGAGGGTCATTTGAATTTGAAATGCTTTTTATGTGTGATCTAGGGTGTGTAAGAAGGGGGCATTTCTGTGTATGTGTGTGCGAGTGCATGTGTGAGCGTGCATAACCCTCAAATCACTTTCTGCAGAGTTGTCCCATTGGCTTCACTGAAGGTGCAACTCCAGCTACTGAAGTCAACTCAATGCCAAAATTCTCATTGAACTTACTGGTAGAACAGTACACCCTGACCCTATTTTGGAGTTAGTGCTCTTTGGATTGCAGTCTGTGTGTGTGCTGCTACGATGTACATGGTGCTTATATTTATACCAGGAATAGTAATGTGTGTGCAGCATGTGACATGCATGTGTTGTGTGCTGAACACTTTATCGGGGATTTGTGTGGATGTGTGTAGTGGTGTCTTTGTGTAGCGTGGTGGTCTGTGTTTGTGTCTGTTTCAGGCTGTCTATGCCTGCATCTGAAGGGTGTGCATATTTATGTGCATCTCCAGGGTGTGTGTGTGTGTGGATATCAGCCAGGAGGCACAATGGGTGCAGTTAGGCCTCCAGGGCTGCAGGGGGAGATAGCGCCGCCTCCACCAGACAGGAGCCTCTCCTCTTCCTGGCGGCCCTCTTTGAAGCAGGACACCCTTCCCTCTGCTCGCTTCCGGGAGTGTGTAGCTCACCAGCTGTTTCGGGGAGCCGAGGTCATGGCCACGCGTTTGCTGTGAGTGACTCCCCCCCCCCCTTCGTGCGCCCCGTCCCTCTCCCTGCCTCCTCCTGCTCCTCGCGCAAGCCGCGCTGCGGGGCACGACGAGAGGCTGCTGGAGTGGCCCATTGAGCGGCGCCTAGAGGTGGTGCTGGGAGACGTGGGTTCGAATCCCTACTCAGCCCTGGGCTGCCCGCGGAGAAGCGGCGGCTGCTCGCCTCGCAGGAGTCTAGTCAGGAGAAACCTAAGAGGGGGGAGGGTTGACTTTCCCCCCTCCCCCCCGTGGTCCATATAACCTCTCCTGCCGCCCTGCGCCTCTGCCCCCGCCCCGCGAAACAGCGCCGGTAACGGGGAGAGAGTCTGTGTTCGATTTGTGTTCCCATAAGGCTGTTCTCTCGCTGTTAAGGGGGAATCGGCGTTGAATGCTCGGTTCTTTTTTGTGCTGTGGGGCTCCTGGATCTGGCCCATGGATTCAGTCCTTGCCCTCAAGCAGTGAAAAAGTGAGCTGAAGGGAATGGAGCAGAGATAAGGGCATGTACTCGGAGATTGGGGGGAGAAACCGATGGCATAATTCCCTGTAACTAAGCAAAGCGCTTGAGCCTGCCACTTCTCAGCCACATGAATGCACTCTGGTCTTTCCTGATGCTTACCTCTCCCTCGTAACCCCCGTCCCGTGTCGCTCCGATTGTAAGCCCCTTAGGGGTAGGGACCTGTTTCTGACTGTGGTTTGTACCTGGCACTATATAAATAATAATTAATAATAGAACAGATGTATAATCTAGACTCTTCCTTTCCGTCTCTCTGGGACATGTATATGCCCTTCTAATTCCTGTCCAACCCATGGAGACTTGGACTATGAAAGTGGCTCATGGGAAGAATGGTTCCTCACTTCTGCTACAGATGCTACATATCATTTTTGTAGTAAGTGGTTTGTTGATGCATGGGACTGAGATTAAGGCAATATCTGAGAGAGGTAAACTAAACTAATTTAGTGAAATCAAAAGTGGAACTACTCCACTTTGATAGTGTTCAGACAAACAGCGCAAGCTGAAATAGCTACTTTGATTTCATTAAACTGACATGACTACTTCCCTTCGGTAGCATTCAAACAACGTAAACCGAGGTAGTACTGTGTCATTTTTTCTCCTAGCTGAGGTGTAGGACATTTTTACATGGGAGATGTTTCTCCCACAGCTTAAAAATCCAGCTTGGGGAAAGCCACCTGGGTGTGATTTGGATGCTCTTTGCTGGACCAGAAGTTGCCCAGGTGCTGTTGGAAACAGCGGTGCTGGGTGACTCCTGGACGTTTTGAGACGCAGGCTGGTAAGAAGACCTTGGCTATCCGGGGGGGGGGGGGGAAGTTACTTGGAAATACAAACCAATTTTTTTCAGGAGTATATTTTAAATAACTTGGTTTAACACTCTGTTTGTGTGAACATTTCAGGAGTAAAATAGAAGTCAGGCCCACCTACATCAAATTAACTGTTCATTGGAATGTGGCCTAAAAGCAACTCCTCAAAAGTTGGCTTGTGCTTATGTGTGGAGCGTCTCTCTGGGGTGCAAATACAAACTCCCAGGACCAGATAAGAATTGGGGGCGGGAGGACAGTACAAGAGAGATGTGCTGGGGGAAGCATTGGGGGCGGGGGGAGAGTACAAGAGAGATGTGCTGGGGGAAGCATTGGGGGCAGGGGGAGAGTACAAGAGAGATGTGCTGGGGGAAGCAAATGGGAGGGTTCTGATCATGGATCTGCTGCATCTCCTATTTTCAAGCGCATGCCCTCCTCTCTGCTTCCTATCCCATGAATGCACTCTTTCAGTGCTTGAGAGTAGAGGTCAGATCCAGGAATTGGAAAGGGGACAAGTAAAACCCAGCCATAGGCTGTATTGGGTCCATAGACTGGGGTTCCCCACCTCTGATTTGCTTCCTAATTTTGAAGCTGCTAGGTTATCCAGTGAACTGAGGCAGGGCCTCTTATAGCAAAATTTGGTATTTTTGTGTCTGCATGGTTATTAAATTGTTTACTTTAAAAAGGAATGCTGAAGGGTGGGGAAGAAAGCTATCTCCCTGACACTGCTGGGCTTTGTGCTGGTAAATGTTGCCTTCCTTTTCTTTCAGTTCCCATCTCACCCTGCACTCTGATTCTCATAAATACATACCAGATTCAATAATCACTAGCCATCTTCACAGACAACCACACCTGAGTTAGTATTGGTACATACTAATGCTTTGTTGACTGGTATTATTATCCTGTAACACAGAGCAGGAATTGATTAACTTCCAGGTAGAAATGGCCACCCAGAATGTCTTAACTGGGTAAACTTATGTTTTGTGTGAATGTGCCCATTAAGAAGCCCACATGCCCATAGTCTTTTTAAGAGTATGACTTTGTAATGAACATGGACAATATCTCCCTGAACCACCTTTCATCAGATTTTGCACTGCTTAGTTCTTCGCCCCATGGATTAAACCTTGAAAATCAAAGACTTATTTCTCTTTAGGAATGGAAGGAAGCATTGCTCAGAAATCATGAGGCTTGCCCTTCAAAAAGCACAAAGGTGGCTTAAAAATATGACTGCTTTAAAAAAATTTGCCTTATGGTTTCCTAGTCTTCAGCACTCGCTTTGCTTCTGTTGTCTGTCAAGTTTTTTTTTTGCAACCCTTAGGGCCCAGTTCTCCACCCATTAGTTGGTGGAAACTGAGCCCCAGAATACAGAAATTCTAGCTACTTGCTTAATTTTGGTAGCTGGAGATTTGAGATAAATGCCAAATATAATGAGAAGATGTGGAGTACCCAGTTCTTGTGGTGGTGTCTGAGACGCCTGAATTCCAACTTCCTCTTCTCTTCTGTAAATACCCTATATTAGTAGTTTTTCCCCTGAGATTGTTTGCCTTTTGCTGGAGGCAAGAATTGGCTCAGTGGAATAAAAATAGCATGCCTGTTTTTTTTGTTTTTGTTTTAAAGGGCATTTCATGCAGCAATTTAAACTCCTCATACATGATGTAATGAGACTAACATCTCATTTCCCTTGTGTTCTTTGGTCTTTTCTCCACTCTTATTTTTCCTGCTTCTCTTTTCTTTTTCTTCTACCTAAAATACTGATATGACCCCTCCTACTCCCAGTCACCTTAATACTTGAGCACTTCAGAATCTTTATTTATCCTCGCAACAACCCTGTGAGGTATCCTTATTTTACAGAAGGGAGTTGTGCCAAGATCACACTTTGCGTGACCTTGAACACCTTCACTCATTTACAGCAATTGTCTGCCAGATCTGTATTTATTTTAACTTAGCTTATTCCTTTGCCAGATAGACATTATTTTTATTTTTAAAAAGTAGGCACCATGTATGTGAATAAGAATACTACGTATGTGGTCCCTACTTTTTAAAAATAAAAATAGATATCTGGCAAAGGAATACATTAATTTAAAATAAATACAGATTTCATGAGGTTTCTGCTCTTTACCATGTGTACATTGTGTGGGTGTTGGTTTTTTTACATGCTCAGAGTAAAACAATTTTAGAAGTCTTTATAAGAATTCCAGTGTTTTATATCAGTAACTTCTTGATCTTTCCCCCACTTTAAGGTATCCGCTGTACCAGCGGGGAAATCCTCAGATGAGAGTTTTCCGAACAAACTACTTTCTGACATTGGTGTGTCCTGGTATACCTCAACCAGAAGACACTGTACAATTCCACATCCCCATGGAGTAAGTACAAGAAGAAGAAGGAAGAATCTGCTATTTGATTTAAAACTCTTCAGGGATAATTAGCATCCAGAATTCAGTAATCGTTGCACACGCACCCCTCCCCCACCTCCTCTTGCTGTCATTGAAGTGTAATGAGACTTTAAAGCTTCTCCCCCCCCCCNTAATAATCCTGTGGCCTGGATACCATGGGTTGTCACCAGTGTGACCCAGGAATTCTCCACAGCTTTTTCTTGCACCTTGTACTAGAAATAGCATTTGCTGTTTCTGTAGCATCTCACATTGAGAAACACCCAAGAACATTTTTGCCCACTGAAATGCTTTTTATCTATAGGGAGCCACTTTGAAGTTCCACCACTTCTAGGGTAAAATCTAGCAATGCTGCATGACAGTTTGACAGGATATAAAGAATACCATATCTATCTAATTTAAAGGGGGTGGAGTTATGTGGGAAAGTAAGCCCTGTTTTCTCTCTCATGATGAGGGACCATGGGCCTTTTGTGATCAGAAGGGCACAGGAACTTGTTTTGATGTTTTGTCCAAAATATGGCCCCTCCAACAACACTGTTGTTGGAGGGGCTGTATTTGGCGTACTTTATTTCAGCACACCATCAAGGGACTTTTAATTCTGTGATGCTGTGGAGGCAAGAGGTGACAACTGTGGAATTTGCTTCCTTCATTACCTAGACTGGTCACCCCCCTTGAGCTGGTTTTGTTTGACACTGGGTGTTTTTACACACACATTTCTCCTGCATGTTTGCGGTTACATTCTGAACTTTCTGTGTGTCTAAATCACTCACCCAGATCTTAAACATCTGGCTCTTTGAACTTCTGCATAGAACTTCTCCCAGAAACTTTTGTGTGTAAGAAGCTCTCCTGGTAAACTACTTTGCTCCAGGCAGCTGTGGTCACTTGGTTTCCATGGCAGCTCCTAATGTCTACAGCTGTGGCTACGTTACGCTGCCTCAGGGCAGTGTGTGTGTGAAGAATGCATCTTGAACTTACTTGTGGACTTGTAAACCCAGAAGATTGAAAGACCAGCACTTTAAGGTGTGTGTAAAAATGCCCATTGTGAGATCTGACAGCATCACAGCCCAAGGCAGCATGACTGCAAACCTCAATACTTGTAATGCATAGTGGCTGTGTAGACTTGCACAACACTCGACAAGTGAAAGTTCCGCATTTGGGTTTTGATAAAACCCAAATAAACCAGAAAAAGCCCTTTTCAGTTTCCACATTTGAAACAGGAATACTAGATCTGTGTATTTAAGTTTCAAGTATACCCAACCTTTCCCCAAAAATGTAATATTGGAGGTCCTGAACTGGACCCCTAAAACTACAGCACATATTCAGCTTAGAGCTGACTGCTTTCTGACTTCGCTTTGCGCCTTGCTTGGGGAGCATGTAATGAGCCCTCCCCACCTGCAGGGAACACCGCTGTCTCAGAACTGCAGTTTCCAGCACTGCAACCAGGCCCAGACAGGGAGAAATGGTGAGTCCGTGGCAGCTTTATTCTTCCCCTTGGCAAGCCAGTGACCCCCCGTGAGCCAGCCCCATTCCCACCTAGGGATCCTACGTTCCACAAGCTAGTGACTCCCCTCTGAGCCAGAAACTATGCCCCAAGCTTGAGCCTTTAGGGAAGGGCATGATAAAAAATTAATTAAATAATAAATAAATTTCCCCCTTCCCCGAGCTAACCGGGGAACCAGCCCCATGTCCCATTCCTTCTTCACAATTCCGGAACCTCCCCATAGCCTAGTTCCATGTCCGTTTTCCCCCAAGCCACTTGCCTCATCATTGCCAATGTGGAAATGCAGTGAACACAGGTCCCTGCATATGGCACAGAAGTGCAGTGAGGCTCTGCCAGTTTGACAGGCCCATAGGAAAAGAAAATTCAGTCAAAACTGCTGCTAATGTAAAAAGGGGAGCACTACTTTGGGTGGAGAATGCGGATAGGCTGATGGGGAGGTTGCTAGCTGGGGGAGGGTAGAACAGGGCATGGGTCTGGCTTAGGAGGAGAGGCAACTGTAAATGTAAGCTCTTCCTAGCTCATCTCCCTATGGGTTTGCACTAATGAGTCCTTAACATTGCGTTACACTACAGTGTATCCTCTATGCACTGGTTGCAAAATAGTCCCACAGATGAGCAAGAGCATTGTTCACTCATTCATTCTGAGTCATCATTTTGTCTCACCGGTGTAGCTTTTCTGAAAGATTTATGTTCCCTAAGGATTAGACTAGAGGTGGGCATGGTTCCCAATCCCAAGAGCCCTTGTTGGAGTAGAGTCCTGTGTTCACTGCATTTTCCTCATTGCAGTCAATGGGGAACACACAGTAAACACGGGCCCCTGTCCTTTAGCCACAAGACGTGCGTACACGCACACACAAATCTCTTGTGCTTCATGATTGGCTGGTGGAGCCAGTGCTTTATGTTCCTGTCTGCTGAGATTCTGATGAGCAGCTTCAGTCCAGCTGCTGAGACCTGGGTGCAGTGAAGTGAGAGACAAGACCATTAAGGCAACGTTTGACTCGGGACCAGCCCTGGTCGAGAGCTGCACTTGAGCTGCCCAAGAGCCTGTGGCTCCTGAGCCACAGTTTGCCCACTGCTTCTACTGAACATGTGCAAACTGTTATCAGCTTGGGAAGAGATGGAGCCCACTCACTTTCTCTGAATAAAGCTGGAATTAACATCGAGGTTCCCAAACTAGGTTGAGGTTCACTGCCTGTGTGCCTGGGGTCATGATCCCAATAGATACTTAATATACTTTGTGTGTCTGCTGCAGTTTGAGGTCATAGAATTTTATAAACGTCTCAAAATGGGGTCTCCTGGGCAAAAAGCGTAGGAAACGCTGGCCAAATGTGGTTGGCCGTAATAAACTACAGAAGCTTGAACAGCTCTTATACTGTAACTTGTGGATGATGGGCCCCCGTGTTACCTTGTGATATGTCAAGGGAAATTTAAGAAATGACTCTGTTCCAGTCAATAAATGCAAAAATGGGGAGAAGCTAGACAAATTCCGATTAGAAATAAGCAGAGCTGTAAAAATCCACTTGGATGCTTGCCTTTGGCAACTCATTTTTTGAACTGGCAAGTAGATTTTTGCAGCCCTGGGCCGCCTCCCCCACTGCAGACCTCATCCTGGCAAATAATCTTTGATGGTTGGCTAGTGAATTGTTTGTGTATTTTTGTAGCCTTTGAGATAAATGGTGTAAGGATGATTACTCATTGGAGAAGTCTACCAAGTGAGAGTGGATTTTGTCTGCTTGAAATAGGTTTGTAAATACATAAAACCATAGAATTTTAGGGTTGACAGGGGCTTCAAAGGTCCCATGACTACAACACCGTGGACAGATGCTTGTCCAGCCAGGTTTTGAACCACGGAAGATTTCCCCATTTCCCCTGATAGCTTATACATAGCAGAAGACCTGTGCAAGATGCAAACATTGTTGGCTGAATTTCTATAGCTTCTGTTATTCAGGGAGTTGGTCTGCATGACCATAAGGTTCTTAAAAACAATGAAAGACTTTTACCAATGGCCAGATTAGAGAGAATATTTTATCTGCTTGAGTAGCCTATAGATAATTTTTAAAAACGTATATAAATATTTGCATTTTCCCTTCTTTTCACCAAACCGTTTTCTTCTTGCAAAAGGATGACAAGAGTGGAAGTTAAGAATTACCTTGAAAGCATATACAATGTGCCAGTGGCTGCTGTCAGAACTAGAATACAGTTTGGTAAGTCTTGAGTGTGTGCTTCCCTTTTGGAATTAATTTTATACGTCTTTGTGTTCAGCAGTGCTCCCTTTTGCTGACAGTATTTTGTATCAGTATTTTGAAGGATGGTGTGGAATAATAGCACTTGATATCGATTTAGCTTAAGCCAACTGATGAGAAATAAGAGCATCTTCCCCCCCCCCCCCCCCGCCCCTCCAATTCTATAATTCTAGACCGCATGGGGGTGACAGAGTCTGGTTTTTAGACAAGCGCCTCCCCGCCCATCATGCAAGTTGCAGCACTGCATAGGGTGCCAATGCACCCTACAACATGCATGATGGGTGGGTAATATGGGAGGTGCTTGTCTAAAAACACTCTGAGAGAGAGAGAGCGAGAGAGAGAGAAAGAAAAGGCTAGAAAGGCAGGGGGAAATGCCAGAAATATTAATTTCTGAAGTGCTTATTACGGTGTTGTAGGTTTATTTTATTTATTTATTTCTAAACATTTATATCCTGCCCCCTCCTACACACAACGGCAGCTCAGGGCGGCTTACAACAGTAATCTAATAAACACATTATTTAAAAGTTCTTCCTGTTTCTACTTCTAAAGTCCTTATCAAGCATGGACACTACAGGCTTGTTCAACAAGGCAGACAAATTGCCATGGGGAGTACATGAACATTACTCTGAAAGTACTCCAGTGTAACGTACCTCTGAGCGTCTCCATGACTGCTGCATTCCTAGGGTAGCTGTATCCATGAAGTGCAGGAGAGGCTTATTCTGATTCACACAGGGTAGTTTCTCTTGGGGTAAATAGGGCATCATGTGAATGCTACGCCCCGTGAGAGATCCCTGTCTGGCCTAGCTTAGATGGGGTGCTCCTTGGAGCAGGATCAGTGGCTGGTACCTTGCAGACAGTTGTCAAAGGAGTTATTTTTTCCCCTAGATATTTATGATTTACTTATTAAAAACTCTTATACTCTGCCCTCTCTGACCACAGGCGGTTCGGGGTGGCTTACAACAATAAAAACAAAATAACAATAATTCAATTAAAATACAACCTAATATAAAATTCCCCCATTGTCCCATCTCCCCCAGCCAGGTTTTACAAGCCTGACGAAAAGTCAGCAGGGCTAGGGCCAGGTGAGCCTCCTCCAGGAGGGAGTTCCACAGCCGAGGTGTGGCTACCGAGGTGCAGCCACCAAGAATGCCCCCTCCATAGATTTACTCCGGGGACCTCCAAGAAGGCGCCCCCAGCGGACCGCTGTGGCCAATCCGGGACTCAGGGAGTGAGGCGAATAGGTCGGAACGAGGCGCCGAGGGACCTCCAAGAAGGCACCCCCAGCGGACCGCGGATATACAGTTGATTTGTTCTTTCTTCCCCCCCCCCCCGCCCCCCTCCAAAAATCAACTTCCTTAAGCTGGACTTGGGCCGTTGTGCTCTCTAGAAAAGTAAAGGCAAGTCTTTCTTTACTTCAACAGGTTCAAACAAGCAGAGGAACCACAAAAATCAGAGAATAAAGAAACCAGATTTCAAGGTTGCATATGTGCAGCTGGTGAGTTAAATGTGTCTGTGTGAGGAAGGGACAGGGAACAGGCCTGCTGGCAGGTGGTGTTAGAAATAATCAGGACATTGACCATTTTTCTCTCTATTTGCAGCACAACTGCCTGCCCTGCTCTAGCACCTTCTCTAAAACCACCCTGGACACAGGTTAAAAATCCTAATAAAATAAATAAATCAACAAATCCTTTATTTTTTTTAAAAAAAATCTGTGTGTGTTAGGGACCAGGATGCAGGGCCCATTCTGATGGCATTGGCTGGCAGTGTGCATCAGGATGATACCTTGGAAGAGTTGCTGCTTGTCCATCCAGTGGCTGGAAATGTCTGTTAATAAAAGAATAGTTTGCAAAAGCAGAAATGTTTGATTTAAAAAATATTTTTAAAATTAGGTGCTGGGGGTAGGGTGGGACTAAGACACTGCACAGAGCTTTGAGGCTAAATAGAGTTACAAAAACAAGCTGGTTGGCCAGCGGAGATGGAGCCCATTGATCTTCTAAATGGGGTTTGCTGTAGCTTATGTCTTTTCCTGGGCTCACCTGTATGTTTGTGTGTCTTACAATAACTGTAAGGCTGAACTGCTTTCTAAACCTGTGAGGCCAGAAGAGACTTCCAACTGGACCAAAAATCACTTGTGGAAAGAGCTAGATTCTCGCAAGCTGGTGCAGGGAGGTATAAGTTGAGCCCCAGGGAAGATGCAAACTGAAGAAAGGTAAGGCAGTGCTGCTGCTGTCTGCTTTTTAGGTCGTGACTTACACAAATCATCCCACTGAGTTTGCAAGTAAGTGGTTTCAGGATTGCACACTCAGGTTTTCTACTGTGCGACAGAGCAGCTTTGCATGTGACCATAGTAGCTCCGCTAATGTAGGGCGCTCATTGGATGCCCAGAATCATCCCATTCCTTGCTGGGGTTCCCTTTCTGGCCAGTGCTATCCTATTTAGGTTGTTGCTGCCCAGCAGAGAGGAGGTTGCAGCCAGTTTCCAGTACTGCAGCCTCTCTGTGGTGGGTTGCCGTCTCTGGGATATGTGGGCAGAAGCTGACCTATAGACCTTTGAAACTAGGGGCTAGAGTCTGGACGTCAATCCTAATGCGGAGAAGCCATTTCTGTTCAGTTTGCTAAGCCTGTAACCAGTCCAGTTGGGTTTTCCAAGTGCCTATCACTTTTACCAGCTGCGTTTTCTCTAATTAATCCAATGTAAAGTTAAAACTGCTCACGATGTGGAATAAATTCGGAGATTCTGTTTGTATCATTCCCCTTTAACAATCACTAGGTGGCAGCATTACTCTTCTAGTGTGACTGCTACCGTATTTGAGTGAAATTGGTTTATCTTTAGGAGGCCAGACATGGTTGTCTACTTCAGAGATCACCAGCTTCCATTTTTGAGGGTATCATGGGAACATTAGTGTTGTGAAGACAAAAGGAATGATTTGTTAAACATCATATACAACAGAGATTCCCGAACTTTAACCCTTCATTACCCTGTTTTCCAGAGATAGTGTAGTCACTGTATTGCTCCCAAATGACAGAGACACAAACGGGTTTGAATGATATCTGTTATTAGACCAAGTGGTGGTGTTGGAAATAAGCAAGCTTCCGGGCCTCACAGGGCCCTTCCTCAGGCATGTAGCATAGCCACTCCCACCCATTCCTTGCCCCCTCCTATATACTTGCTCTACATTTGCTCAGTTTATATATTTCTACTGGCTATGCTACATGCCTGAGGAAGGGCCCTGTGTGGCCCGAAAGCTTGTTTATTTCCACCAACAACGGTTGGTCCAATAAAAGATATATCATTCGAACCACTTGGTGTTCCGACACACAGTGCTGGCAGTTCTGGTATACAATGTACCCCTCTGCTTAGAGCAGTGCCCCGAGTAGTCTACACATAAGAACTATGTTGTCCTTTCTCTTGCATATCTTGGTTTTCAGTGGTCCAGAATGGTTTTCCTTCCCTGGTTGGAACATGGTAAATAGGTTTTCAGCCCTGGTGCTACTGATCTCCCATTTAAAAATGACCTTAAATCACTGATGATTTGGTCAAACATACCTTGAATAATTGTGGACCCTTCTTATTCCTCCTCTAGCCTTAAGGAGAAAAAGTTTGTGTTTTGTAGCTTCCTAGTCTGTGGTTTGTAGCTGCTTCTTTTTATGCTTAGTTGGTCACAGGATGACTCCTCTGACTGCCAGAGAGCTGGGAGTGAGCAGCAGATTGACACATCGTGCACTTCCCTGAAGCAACTGAAGTTGGCCACTACTAGAGGCAGGAGGATGGATTAGATGGACCTTGAGTTGGATCCAGTATGGCAGCCTTTAACACCTTATGCTTTTTCCCTCTGCACTCATGCTGCTATATCTTTTTTCCTTTGGCGCAAAACATTAGCTCTAAAGGAGCAATGGATGTTGCTAAAGTCAATGGGAAGCTTTAAGGCTACATCAGCATTGGATAAATTTACAAAAACATTTCCATCAGTGCTATTGCTGGAGGATGACACTCTAGGGGGCTGGGATGTGAGGCTGGGACTTGGGAGACCTTGGTACAGTTCTTGATCGCTCCGCAGACTAATTGTGTGACCTTGGGCAAACCGTAGAGTTCGTCTCCATTCCCCATTTGCTCAATGGAGGAAATAGTCCATACTTCCTACCTCACTGGGGTGTTTTGAGAGTGAAAGTATTTAGAGATGAGGAAATTCTTGGGTGCCATGGCAGTGTAAGGACCTAAGACAGAGAGACTTTAGCGGTGGTATAAATCCTATTTGTGGACAAGACTCTGGCAACCAAAGGCATTTTATTGACCATTTAATTAAATCTGCTTAGAGGGAATCTAATCAAAACGGTGGTTAAAACCAAATCCATTAGTCTCCTAGTCTAACGCCCTATTCCTGATTTTGATACCAGATGTTATAGTAAGATACAAGGAATGCCATTCAAATATATTTATTAGTTTATTAAACTGAGTTGCCTTTGCTGCCCTTGTTGGACTGAGTCCTGCACAGTAGCAGGCCAAACATATTTTAAGATGATGAAATTATAAACATCCCTCTCGCCCTAATTCTAAAGGACAGTAGCTATGATCTCAGCTATCCAAAATATCAGAAACACTTGCAACTGTTTGCCTACTTGTCACTTGCAGCAATGAGTACTGTAGAGCCATTCCTGTGCTGACCTATGGAACAGTTTCCAAGCTGACGGTCAATTTTCACATATTTCAAAAGAATGAGAGGTCAAACAAGTATAACCATGGATGTTACCAGTAGCTGGATGTTTTTGGCATGAATGTCACCCGTGAAAGGGTTAAGTATGAAAGGCATAATGATGATCACTTAACAGTCTGTTTAACCGAATTGAGGCAATTTGTACCTCTCTAAGGCAGCCAGCAGCATTTATTTCCACCCTGAAAATTATAACCAGAAAAGCCAGAAACACAAACTAAAAAACAAAAAAAAACTTCAGAGCTTTTCATCTTCAAAGGTTTTCAAGAATATTAGTCAATCCTCATGCCACCCGCTAGAGAAAGCCATTTTATAAACTTAAACATAAGGATTAGATTCTGGAGTGTTAACAGCTCCAGTCTTGTAATAAAAACACCGGGCCATGCTCCCCTCTTGCATATTCTTACATAGATATATTTCTGACCCTCCTCCAGGCAAGGATCTCAAGAATTTTTTAAAATCTGAAGCATCACTACATACTTGTCAGATGGGCATTATCTTCACTTTGCAAAATAGTGAGTTGCAGGAGGATTGGGCAGTGAGCCCAAGCCAGCATGAGGAATAGTACCTTTGACCTCACCATCAAGGCTCTTCATGTTCTTGCTCCTCCCTGTGTTTCTGCCCTTATCTCCTGAAATTCGCTACTCCACTGCCACTATCTTCTCCCAGTCCACAGCCTCCTGCTTCCTAAACTATCTTTGCCCCTTCTCCCATGCTGTCCCCGATACCTCCTGCCTGACCTTCAAATCCCTCCTAAAAATCTACTTCTCTCCTCTCCTAAAAACCTACCTTTTCTGTCAGGCTTGCCCTCTCTCCTCATCCCCACAGACTGCTCACTAATTCTCCTTGTACTGTCCAATCCTTCAGGATCCTCCTTCTCCCTCGCTAAGCACGTACACTCGCAGCTTCTTGACTTCATGAATGTATACCTGTCTTTTTCTGTGTTCACCTCCCCACCCCTTTCTCACCACCTTTTTCCATCCTAGATTGTAAGCCCTTTGGGGCAGATACCTGTCTTTAGTTCCTGCAAGGCACATTGCTGGCACTATATTTATTAAAAATAATAGTAATAACTCGAGTCACCTGCTGTAACTTCTAGAGCACCACTCATGACATTAGAAGCAATGGGTGTAGTAGTCCTGTCCCTATTGAAATCGATGGGAAAAATCTCATTGACTTCAGTAGGGTGGGACTTTCACAGGTGGCATTTCCCCCCCCATTTGTTTGCATTTAATCACATCTGGCACTTTAAAGGTGGCAAACTTTCCAATTTCTTTAAAATAAGGAAAAAAGATTGAAGTTCTTAGATGTATAGAATGTGTGTATATTTGTATGTACGCCCAGCCCTTTGTAGATTGATGCCTCTTTGTATAGTTTCTCTTGAAATAGTGACAGATGTCTTTGAAAGCTAGCTACCAGAGAATGCACAGCGCTTATTTTTCATACAGCCTTTCATCACTCCAGTCATTTACAGTACGGTTATTACTGCGTAGTAATATCGTTACTGAGGATTTATAAAACTTCTTTTCGAAGAGCGTAATGCCTTGGCGGTTTCAAATCCTATTTGGCTGCCACCCAAAATCAAATTTTCTTCACCAAACAAGAGCTGGAAAAAGAGCCAACTTGTCTGCAGCAATTTTTTATTTATTAAAAGTCTCCAGATACAGATAGCCTTTCTCTGCTCAATATTTTATTTTTGCCAGCATTGAAATGGGAACTGCGAGCACTTTTGTATAAATGGCTGAAAGGTTTGTTGGTTTCTGTGGGAGTCCCTGCATATAGCTCAGTATCCTCTTCTTTTTTTTTTTTTTTCCCCCCCCTTCCAAAAAACCAATCCATTTTGCATGGCACAGCATTACTTAGTAAATCAGAGTAGATGTTCTTGGTATGCTGCAGAGACTGCTTTTGCCCCTGTCGATAAGAGAACCACAGCACTCTTTGAAATGATACAGAATAGCAATTCTGTGTCAGGACAATTCCTTTCTACCCTGGCTTACCAGTACAGGCTGTACTTAGTTCCTCCGTACCCTGATGATTAGTCTCTGTTAGTCTCTATTAAAACCAGTTCTGCTAAAATAATTTGATCCCTAGTGTAGATTGAGGCGTTGGGAGCTTCTCTGGACATCAAGTAAAAAGTGTCGGGGTTTAATTACAACATGGTTGTCCATGGACACAGTTTGAACATGGTAACGTTGTGTAATATAGACAGGATCTTATCCAAATGCATGAAGTCTGCTTAAGCCTTAGGTAACCTTGTCTGTAGAGGAGCTCACAGCTGTTCTTGCAGCCATGTGTTTTCCCTACAAATTGGCTATAGGGCAGTGGTTCCTAAACCTTTCCTGTGCAACCCTATCTTGAGTCTTAAATGCTATCCTATAACCCCAGCCTGCAACTGAGGCATTCAGAGCATATTGGATATCGCTCGAGGTCTGCAGACGATGTGACCCCCATTTGTGTCACAACGCATGGTTTGGGAACTGCTGATGTCAGGAGTAATGTTGGTGCGTTGGTAGTGGAAGCCCATTTCTGTTACAGGAAGGGATTGTGCTCTAATTTATGATAGAATGTCTGTATGGCAACCAGCTCCCATATTTTTTGTAGTATAGGCAAGTCTGTAGTTCCCAGAAAGTTTGTTTACGATCGCCCATTTTGTGACTTAAATATACTGTGATTCCAGAAGGCAAAGTGTATCTAATAAAGGTTGGCCCACTACCTCATCCACAAACGGTGTGACCCCATTTGGGATCCTGCCCCCGCCACTGTCCCAATTTGGTAACCTTTGCTTTAGGAAGCCCCCAGGAAGTGACTGCGTTTAATCAAAGCAAATACATGATCATAACTAGTGACTTTGCTCTTTGCACTTCTTGCTCCTCCCACCTCATTGTCTGTCATCACTCATCACATCACGCCTATATGCAGGCCCCCTGAGAAGCCATGAGTTGCACAAATTGAATTTATCCCAGGTTCAGTCGGGGACAAACCAAGCTGCTGCAAATTGCAGCGTTCCTTAAACTTGTGATTTTTCTGGACTTGGGATGAGATTGCAGTAACTAGTGCAATCTGATTAGCACATTTGAAAGTCTTAGAGAAGGCAATTCAGCTCATCCAGTTTAGGCCATACCCAAGTCAAGCTGTCTTATCCTCAGTAGAGTTTTAGAATGTGTTACTTAGCTTGAACTGGAGACAAAGTAGTTCAGATGGCTTCTTTTATAGGTCCAATTTCTCTTGGTAAGAATATGCAACCTTTCAGGCCCCACAAGGCCCTTCCTCAGGCTGGGAAAAAGTCAGAACTGAAGACAGCAATGCAACACTCAGCTGTACCTCTCCTTTTCTACTGACCCAGACCCTGCTATCTCGTTGCTATCCCAATGTTTGGAGGCCGTGGCGGATTGGATGTGGCTGAGCAGACTGAAACTCAACCCAGATAAGACGGAGGTGATGGTGGTGGGGAGGGCGAAGGGGGTGGTGGCCCCCCTAGTTGGGGGGGTTTGCCCTCCTGTAGCTCAGCAGGTTCGGAGTCTGGGGGTCATATTGGACGCAGACCTGCGTCTGGAGCGGCAGGTGGAGGCAGTCGCTAAGGCTGCCTTCCGCCAGCTTTATCTTGTACGTAGGCTGCGTCCGTATGTCTCTGGCCCGGACCTGGCCTCCCTCATCCATGCCTTTGTCACCTCGAGGCTCGACTACTGCAACGCGCTCTACGTGGGGCTTCCCTTGTTCTTGGCTCGGAGGCTGCAGCTGGTGCAGAATGCGGCGGCTCGTCTTCTGACGGGGACGGGTCGCCGGGAGCACATTACACCGGTGCTCCGAGCTCTGCACTGGCTGCCGATAGTGTGCCGGGCCAAGTTCAAGGTCCTAGTGATGATCTATAAAGCCCTATACGGCCTTGGCCCCTCATACCTTAGGGACCGCCTCGCCCTTCGCGCCCCAGAGCGGCTCCTGCGGTCTGCCGGGGGTGCCCTCCTGGAGGTCCCCCGTGTTAAGTGGGGGGCCACGATGGAGAGGGCATTCTCGGTGGTGGGACCGCGGCTGTGGAACTCCCTTCCGGAGGAAGCTCGCCTGGCCCCAAGCCTTTTAACATTTCGGCGGAACTGTAAGACCTGGCTGTTTGCCCAGGCCTTTGGAAGGGAGAGTGGGGAGGGAGGATTTTAGTCCCCCACCCATTTATTTATTTATTTATGTCTAGCCCTGTTTTGTATTTTATATTTTATATTTAATATCTGATTGTTTTAAAATGAATTTTACTGTTTTTATTGTTGGAAGCCGCCCCGAGCTGCGTGCAGGAGGGGCGGGGTATAAATCTGAAAAATAAATAAATAAAACACCGGTAATATATACATGAAAACAATATTAGGGAGGGAGCTGGCATTTTCATATACAAACCGAGCAAATGTAAATGAGCTTGTGCAAAATAACCAGCACTAGGGAGGTGGCTTTGGGGGAAGTGTAGATGAGGCCACACAACTTGCACTATCTGACATAAAATCTTAGTTTAGACAAAGCCCCAAATCGGGGGTGGGGACCTCAGGCCTGGGGCCAAATGTGGCCCACAGCTAGTTTTTATTTGGCCCCTTTGGAGTTTCTGGATCCAGTTGTTATGCAGTGGGTGGGTGGGGGTGCATGTAGCTCCGCCCATCGCCCACGCAGGGAGCCATCGGCCAAAATGGGGCTGGCTCTGCGCGTGGAAATCAGCGGAGATGGGTGTGTGTCCGTGTGATGGCCGCCCATGAGCTGCACACCCATTTCCCCCCACCCCACGGCCTGTTTGAAAAGGGCCTATGTGATTGAATACATTTTAAAATGCCAAAACAACTGAGTCAGGGAAACCTAGTGAGAGTTTTGTCTAACCTAACTACTCCAGACTTCCAGTTTGAGTGTATTACACAGCTCTCCTGAAGCTGGCCTTTCGCTCGCCTCCTCATGGCTCGCGAATATAGTCCAGGCCCTATCCAAGCCTTTGCTTGGTGCCCACATAGAAATGGAGAATTTGCAAAACTAATGTTGATTTATTGAATGGGAATAAATGCACATTTCTTAGCATTTTGTGTGTGTGTTTTTTACTTTGCCAAACTCCATAGTGGAGTGCTAAGGCCTTTAGGTATTTTGGAAAGCAGAATATTAAAACCATGCCAGACACTATAAAAACGTGTCTCTCTGCGTTGTGGCATTATTGGCTAGTTTTTATTATGCTGAAGTGAATGGGAGGCTCAAAAAGGCTTGCAGTGTTGATTTTAATGAGGCTGCGAGTAGTACAAACAATACTCAAGAAGGGAGATAATGTCAATGGAACAGAACATTACCACATGGTAATGTTTTCCCACTGTTAGATAAAAGCCAGAGGCCAGCTGTTTACTTCCCAAGTGGGAGACGCTGATCTTATGACGATGCTCTGCTACGATGACTTGGTTATCCAGAATGATTGATGTTAATTTAAGCACTTCATGAATGTTGGTGGATTAGGCAGTCGTCTTATTCACTGTGTCGTTTCATGTTCTCTTGTGATCTGGTCAGCGAGAGTCATGAATATCTGTTGCTTTGTTCTCCTTCATCATCCTCTGTTGTGCTTACTGCTGGAACTTAACCATGTATAGGTGCTCCTCACCATGGCAGCTGGCCATATTAAATACTGCAGTTGGTATATTGAAAATTCAATCCTCTGCAAGCCCAAACCATTTCTGAAATGCTATTTATGTATTGATTTTAAAAAGGTTCCCTGTAACTCTCCTAGCTGTGGTTCTGCCTCAGCACTCTTTACCACTGACCTTAACTTGGGAACTAACATCAAGGAATATATTCGCTGGCAACACATGATATAATGTAAAAGGTAGAACTTGGCTGTCCAGCTTTACAGTTAGTCCTTAAAATCTTGCTATGGATGCAGAAGTGAATATTATTATTCATATAGCACCAGCAATGTACCTGGAGCTGAACAGTTGTGACGAGAGACAAGTCCTTGCCCCAAGGGGGTTACAAATTACAATGTAAGATGGGCAAGGGAGAGGGGAACATAGGGAGAGACAGGGATATATGCAAGAAGCTGAAAATTTGCAAATGCATATGCTTATCTTAGTTATAAAGGGAGAAGGAGGAGTCCTGAAGGATAAGATGGTATAAGGAGAAGTATGCATAAGCACTGTAAGGGGATGAGGAGCTAGGGAAAGCCTTGTGCAAGAGATCAGTTTTTAGGAGAGATTTGAAGGTTACGAGGAAGGGAACAGAGTGTATGTGCTCATGGAGAGATTTCCCAGCGTAGGGGGCAGCACAGGAAAAGAACCAAGACAGTGTAGGCAGCAGGAGACTGGGGCGGGTGAGGTTGATGGTAGAAGAAGCTCTTGGATGGAGATATAGTGGGAAATGAGAGCAGAAAAATAGGGAGGAATAAGATCATGAATAACCTTGAAGGGTGAGGATGCGAAAGGGGAGAGGGACCCAGTAGGAATTCAGTTGCAAAATAGGAGGAGTTCTGGTTTACATGAGCCTGTCCCATTCTGGAAGTTAGCAGAAGCCTTTCTACACTAGCGGAAGCATCTAGGTGGTCTCTGTTTCCAGGGTTACCTGAAAGCAGAGCCAATTGCACTTTCTGGTGAAATAGGTTGTAATGTGTAACTGAACATTTGTTTTCTATTTTTAGGCTGCAGGACAAACCTTTAAGTTCCCAGACTTATTTCCAAAGAGAGAACATGCCCCAGAACCTGGTTCATTTGAAGACATCCAGAAGAAAATGATGGAGGAGTCAAGACAGAAGCAGATGACTGACCCTCGTCGAGGAGGAATCACGGAGTGGTTTGGACTTTGATGGAATAAGCTTGCTGTCTTCCTTTTGGCCTCTTGTGGAAGGATTCTGAATCGAAGAGCCTTCATTTTTCCTCCTTTTATAATAAAATAGGGTTTATTTTCACAATGTCCTTTGAAAATATCAACAACAAAATTGCCCTTAAGAGAAATTGGAATGTTTGTAGGTGGAAACTAAAGATCTGTTAAATAGAGACATACTAGCTCTTGCCTCTGGCTGGAAGGTTGTCCCACACAAGCTCTTCCCAACTATCCTTATCTCTTCTCTGCTTTAGTGACAGTAATTAGCATCCACATATTATTATTATTATTATTAGACATTTATATAGCGCCAGTAGTGTGACCTGGTGCTGTACAGAACATAGAATTAGATGTGGTCCCTGCCGGTGGCTTACAATCTAAAAGACAAAGGGCGGGGGGGAGACAGGGAGGAGAGACAGGGGAGAAGACAAACAAACATTCAGGCGGATGCGAAGTCTCAGGTGCGTGTGCTTGGCTTGGTTACAAAGAGGTCGGTAGCAGCAGTCTGCAGAGGAGGGCCGACAGTAAGTGTACAGGGAAAGACTAGCAGGCATTGGGAAAGGCAGCAAGGAAAAGGTGGGTCTTGAGGAGGGATTTGAAGGAGCGGAGGGAGGAGGCATGGTGGATGTGGGTAGGGAGGGAGTTCCAGGCATGGGGGGCAGTGAGGGAGAAGGGTCGAAGGTGGTTAGGTGAGCAGGAGAAATGAGGGAGAGTGAGGGAGGGGACAACGGAAGAGCGGAGAGCGCGTGCAGGAGTGCGTAGGGAAATTAGGTCCAAGAGGTAAGGGGGAGCTTGGTTGTGGAGCGATTTGAACGTGAAAATCAGGCGTTTAAACAGGATACGCTTAAATAATATAATACAGAATGCATGTATAAGGGATGAGGCAGCTATGGTAATAGGGTCCAACGAGTAGGATTGGATACTCTAGTTACCTACATATGGATTCATAGTTTCTGTTGTTGGCAGGCAGAGTAATATTACGAACCTATGGCTACTTCTGAAATGGCTATTTCTTTTTGAGGATGTAGTTTATAAACTAATTTCCCCACACTCAGCATGTTTAACATTGGTGGAAGTGGTTATAGAGAATGTGTTTATGCACCTGTGTATGCATTTCTTTGACCTAAAGAGACTTCCAAGAACTGGTGAATGTCATGCTTTTGTTTGTTTTTGGCACATGCAACAAGTAATTTTTCTCTGCGATGCTCAGATTTTTCTCTTGTCTTGTGCTCCTGCCCTCTGCCCCCCCCCCCCCTTTGTTGTTATGGGGACATATCTTTCCCTTCCTCCCTGTTCAGGACTGGCCTCCATTTCACTCTTAGGCTAGCAAGCGAGGGTGCTGGTTTGAACTAAAATGACACAATGTAATTAGCCTTCAGCCAGAAGATGTGTCCCGTGATTCTCCAGCTGCTTAGTGCCAGTGCAGGTCTCCTCACACTAAAGGGACCTATGCCAGTGTGAAAGTGTAGTGTTGGCACTAAGTGGCTGTTGGATGGCACCATTACTATGCATAGGCCTGTTGAGGATTGGATCTGGTAGTTCCACTTAGTGTATGCACACAAAATCAGCAAAGTTTGTGCTCCCTTGAGAAAGGGACACAACCAGAAACAGTTTAATAGACATGTTTGTCAGCATGAACCAAAACGGAGTGTGCACAAGCCTGCAGTTTGCTATCCCAGAGGAAAACTCCCAGCGTGAGAGCTAATCTTAGATCAGTCCTTGGCCTTGAAATGGGCTTATGTTTGTATGTTGAAAGGAGGCCCCTTTTTCTGCAAAGTGGGAAAAGAAACTGAAGTAGGCTTTGGAACTGGAATAGTGTGCCCTTTGGAAAGAGAGCTCTGCTGTCTGCACTGTATCATTTCCTCTGAGTTGGACTATTAGAAAGGAAAACTCGTCCCTAGGACACTCCAGGGCAGCACACGAGGAGTTTGAATTTCCTTTTCTGTTGAGTTCTAGCACTTGGCAAGGCAGCAAATCCTCCCCCTTTGACACCCTTCTCTCCCTGCTAGCACGCTCCTTTCTGTGTCCAAACTTGAAATCTGGGCAGCTAACAAGCTGTTTATAAGAAGACAGCTGTTCCCTTGAGAGGCAGTCTCAATAGGATTGTACACACGCTGTTCCCCCGCTCCCCCTCTGCTTTGACAGTCTGGCTTCTTCCATGGTTTGTTGCTTACAACTCTAGTGAACCCCTGCTCCCTGCCACAGTCCCATTCTTGTATGACATCCAATAGAGATATTTAAAGTGCATCACAATCTGCGTAATCCAGCGAGTGATTTCAAAACAAAACTACTTTGCGAGGGAGAGATAAAGGGAAATTTTACTATGGAGGCAGATGTGGAAAAATACTAGGTTCACTTATAGTAGTGGATCCCCAATTTTTTGCCTCTAGCCTCATTTTGAGACATAAATCACGTGGTCCTAGATAGCAGCAAATCCATGTAAAGTATATTAAATATCAATCGGGTTGTGACCTCATCCACAGCTGGAGTGACCCTACTTAGGGTCCCAACCTATAGTTTGGTAACATCTGACCTAAAGGTATGCTTACAACCACTGTACATCCCAAAGCCTCGAATATGTTGAATAGATGAGGAGCTGGCCTACAAGCTTAGGAGAGAGGTTAGTTAGTTGAATGAGGCTATGCTGTTAGTCCAACCACTTTCTAAGAATGCAAGCTTCATTCAGGGATGTTTGTTTGTTTATTTAATTTTTATTTATTTATTTATTTAAAACTTATATCCCGCCCTTCCTGCCCAAAGGCAGCTCGGGGCGGCGAACAACACACACACACACAATTCAACAATAAAACATTTAAAAACAAATCCACACATTTTAAAACAAATCATAAAAATGCACCCTCCCAACCCCCCCTCCTCCGCCCTACACCCCCCTCACCAAAGGCCTGGTGGAACAGCCAGGTCTTACACAAACGTCAAAACGACAGGAGGGTGGGGGCCAACTGAGCCTCTCTCTTGCTGTTCATATGCGGAGTGCTTGACAAAACACAAGCCTGATCTTGGTTGGTGCCACTGGCTGCTAACTGCTGTATAAATGGGAGATAATACTTTTAAACCTGCAGCTGGTGGTCAAAGCTGGCCATCTGCCTCCTCTCTACTGTACTGTGGGACTCAGGAGATTTGGAGCATAACCACCTCCTGTAGTGCCAGCTGGCCTAGGATATGAGCTGGTATTCACTCTCCTCCTTCAGTGCTGGTCAGCTGGTGTTGGGCATGCAGGCCAGTGGCTCTTTACTGTAAGGAATGTAGTGCTGCCCTCTGGGAATGGTATGACCGAGCTTCTGTTGGCCATGGTTATAATTTGCGTGGACAAATGGAAAAGGGTATCTGGCATAACCATGAAACCCTCCCAAGCTTCGCATCCCTCCTAAAATGTTTCCTCTTCCATGAGGCTTTCCTTAGCTCCTTGCCCCCATAGACTGCTTGCCGATTCTTCTCTTTATACTGGCTTTTTTCATCAGGATCCCCCTCATCTCCGTGCAGCTAAGCTAAACACGTACACCTGCAACTTCTGAGTTTCATGGGTGTATCCCTGTGTTCTCTCCCTTGTCTCTCCTAGATTGTATGCCCTTTGTGGCAGGGACCTGTCTCACGGGCCTGATTCAAGGTGTGGATCTTGGCCTATAAAGCCCTAAATGGCTTAGGCCCTACCTACTTGTGGGACTGCCTTACCTCCCGGGTCCTGGACCGACCCCTGCAGTCGTCCGGGGGTGCCCGACTCGAGGTCCGCTGGGGGACCCCACAGGTGAGGGCATTCCGACAGCCTAGATGGCAGTTACTGCCCAAGATTAAAAACATAAGTGCTGCCATACTGGTAAGCCTAGTGAGCCATCTATCCCAGTATCCTGTGTCAGACAGTAGCCAGCTTCAGTTGCTTCAGAGAAGTGCGAAAACAGGTCAGACATGAGATGATCCATTCCCTGCTGTTCACTCCCAGCTATCTGAGGCCTCCTCACCCAGACTAATAGCTACTTATGGACTTATCCTCTGAGAAGTTATCCAATCCTTTTTTTGAACCTGGTTATGCTTTTGGCCTTCACAACATCCCCTGGTCATGAGTTTTGCAGGCTAATTTGTGCATTGTGTGAAAAAATTCCTTTTGTTTGTTTTCATGATTATGAACTATGCTGCTTTCTTTGCTATCTAAGAATTTCATAATATAAGAGGGGTGTGTAGCTTCCGGACAGATCAGACTTTGGTCCTTTTAGTCAAGTCTTCTAAAGCCAGTAAGTTGTATCCAATAAGCAAGAGCTAAATTCTATTTGGGATAAACTTGCCACCAGCTGCCTTTGAAATCCTGTTCTATAAAGCTAGTAGAAAGCTGAATGAATGCCTTTAACAAAAACATTTATTTCTCCCATAATCTTCCCCCCCTTAAGAGCCCCATTTCTGTGGAGATCCAGAGGTTGTGTGACATGGTCAGCGTGCCGTTGGCGAGGCTGGGATTAGAATTTGGGACTGCTTGACTTCCAATAACAGGCTTGGTTAATTGGGTAATTCTAGTCCCCATATATCTTACTGGCCCCATAGTACGTGTGAGGTACAGAGGCAGTTTCTGGGAGGTCAGAAGAAACTCAGCTGCCACTGGTCCTCAGCTGCCTCTGGTAGTTCGGGAGGTCAGCAGCTGTGTCTGGGAGGCCAGGTATTGGATGCAGAAATTGATAGTTTCTCCAAGGAATGAAATGATTATTTGACAGAAGAGGTGCCTGGAAGAGGCCACATTGTAACATTCTGGCAAGGCCGAATGAAACTATTCCCCACATTTGGCACTGGGAGGCCTGCAGCTGCCGCTCTTCCTGTCAAGTAGCCGAGCTGTGAAATGGTTCCTTTCCCTTCTTGTCATGCACATACCCCAGAAAGGAGCAACTTGTTGGAGCATGGTGAGAGTGCGCGACTGAAGGTGCACGTCAATGCCAAAGAGTGAAGGATTGTGCTTAGCCACTGAGAGTAGCAAGCAGCTTCTGAAGGGCAGGATTTACGCAAGCAACTCGAAACCTGAATTTGCGGTTTCATCTTGCTTATGAAAACCTGAATTCCAAACACGCATGGACTGCAATGCTCGACCTCTTGAAGTCAATGGTGGAATGCCTACTGACTTTAATGGGCAAGGATTACACCCATCATGAGAAACATACTGCCCCTACTGATTAGAACGTCAAATTTCTCTGGACTGTGGCCTCTTTGCTTGGCTGGTCAGTGTGTCAGACAGGCTTATGAGTCTGTGTGATGGACCCAGTCCTACCAGCAGCTTGCTACGTGACCTTGGGCAAGCCACTTTGCTTCTGTGTCTCTCCCACACTTTGCCTGCTCTGTCTGCTTAGACCAGGAGAAGGGAACCTCAGACTTAGGGGAGTGGGGGTGGGGGGATGCACATCTCAGCAGGTTTTTATTTGGCCCCTTTCCACTTCCTGGATCGGGTGCCTGGATCCAGTTCTTACCCCCAAGCACTGAAAAATGGAACTCGTGGTAAGGGACCAGAGATGAGGACATGCACGCAAGGATAAGGATCAGATCCATGGCGCAGATCCATGATCTGGACCCTCCTCTTCTTGACCTCTCCCCTTAAGCAAAACTTCTCTGTGGCCCTTGGAGTTTGTATTAATTTTCATGATGGTTCCTGGGAAGGAAATGTTTCCCTGTCCCGGATTTAGACAGTAAACTTTCCAGGACAGCAGCTGCTTCACTATGTATAAACACAGTTCTTACTAGTTCCCACTATTTTGCTTGTGCGACCCCAGTTTGAGTCTTAACTATGCTTCCTTTGTCCCAGATAGCAAGAAAGTCATGTAAAGTGTTGCAAATGTCAATTGGACCATGACTCCATCCACAGATATGTTTAACTCCATTTGAGTTCCTGAGTCACAGTCAGGGAATCACTGAATCACAGTTTGGGAATCTCTGGCCTATATGGGAGTCCTCATCCTAGATGGGGTCTCTAGGTACTACAGGATTTTATATTGTGTTTTTTTTAATAGAAAAATCCACATTTTTCTGACACTTTTAGGGCATTCTCTGATAGTTTTAGGGCAAACATACGATATATTCCGCATAGTTCAGCATTTGGATTTTTTTCATTGTATTCAGCTATTTATCAGGCTACATGATTGGGCTGGTTCTTCCAGAATAAAAAAGTAAAGCAAGTGAAGTTGAGCCAGTGTATCCTAGTCACTAAGGGGTTGGATGTGGTTTTGGGAGACCTGGCTTTAAGTTCTGTCTTAGCCATGAACTCACCAGGCAGCCTTGGGAAAGTCACTCAGGCTTAGTCCCAGTTGCAGACTCCCACCTGTAAAATGGGAATAATGACTTGCGTCACAAGGTTGTTGTGTGGGTGAACTAGAGGATTAAAAAGCACTTTGAGCATTGAAGTGCTATAGAAATGATAAATAACAAATTATACAGTGACAAGAAAGGTCAGTGATGCTTGGACTTCCAAAATGCATCCTGTCATAGCACTTGAATAAAGCTTCACAACACTATTGAGAGGCAAATGTATTTTCTCTCCACTTTACAGAAAAGGAATCAGAGGCACAAAGATGTTAAGCTCCTTGCTCAAGGATATAAGTAAGTGACATCTGGAAATAGTCAAGAGCTGCTGGCTCCCAGCCTTGTGCTGTAACTAATAGACCATGGTCAGTAGGGATGGGACTCTGGGCAAAATTTTGGTTTCGATCAATTTCGGTTCTTATTCGGTTTCGGTACTATTGGATCTTTTGCTTTGATTTTTGTACCGGATTTTTAACATTGTGTTTTTTCAATGGGGGACAAACCGCAATGTTAAAAATCCGGTACAAAAATCAATGCAAAAGATCAGATAGTACCGAAACTGAAAAAGATCCGAAATTTCGGATTAATCTGAAATGGCCATTTTCGGGTACTTTTGGTTTTATCCGAAACCAAAATTCCCATCCTTAAGGACTGCTAAGTAGCAATATGGTGCGGCACTATCAACGTTTGCATTGGGTATAAAAGCTCAAAAGTTAATGGATCCAAGGGTAATGCTTTATGCTGCTGCTATGGGAGAAGCACTGGGATGCTTTTCTTGTTGTACCTGAAATTGCCACGTGCTTAAGGAAGAATAGTTTTACAGACTAGAATTATTACTTTATAGGAAACACCATTGGAGAGGGTCCCAACCTATGAGCAGGAACCCATGTTCACTGCATTTCCCCTCAAACACAAACACAGTGAACACAGGTCCCTGCCTATGGGTCAGCATGCAGGCAAAAAGCTTGGGAGCAACTGCATTATTGCTTCTCTAGCTGGGGATGAGAGAGGCAACTGCAAGGCCTAAAAACAATATAGTAGGTGTGCTTTGCAAATGCAAGAGAATGGCTTATTAGAGAAACTTACAGTGGTGTTGACCATCTTGGCAGTGGAGTTTGCTAGAGAGTGCAAAAGCCAGGAAGCTAAGTTCTTGCACATTCTGGCAGTCCTGATAGAATGTGCAAGAGCAGAGCTTCTATCTCAAAAGCCAATAGCCCTTTCTCCACTGCAACGCTTTTAAGGATTGGATCCCTAAGCTAATTATCTTCCAAGAGTGGGAAAGGAGAATTGGTTACCTACCTTCGTGAATTCCTTTCTCTCTTACTCTCCTGATCCTCCTCCGCTGGGTAGCTCTGCTGCTGGCCGATAGGAGGCAGATGACNAACCCTTTTTTTTTTTTTTTTTTTAAAAGTCCAAAAGATTTTAAAGCAGAGATTTCAGAACTGTGGATCATGTTGTAAATAGGGTTGAAATCGAGTAGATATTGTAAATATTTCACATTTGTTGTTGATCAGAGATCACAGGATTATGTTTCAGTCTCAAAATAATAATAAAATAATAAAACAAGGTCACAGACACACAATTTTGGGAACTGCTTTTTAAATTTGAAGACACCCGGAGTTGCTCATTAGAAATGTTTATAGCTGTTTAGTCAACACATAATTCCTTGGATATATTATGTACTTTGCCAAAGTACGTATTGGTGCATTGAAGAGTGTAATGATCACACCCATCTGTAAGAGTTTATAAAACATCCTATAATATTTCACTTTAAAGCCTGAAAACTTGTTTCACTAGGTCATGGCCAAGATTGCAGAACAGAACTCTAGTTACCAATCCGTATTCCTGCTTACTCTTTGAGCTGCTGTTGAAATCTAAGGGCTCTTTCACACAACTCTTTTAGAGTGAGTAGTGGCACAAACCCACATTGTGAATGTTGTGTTGAACCCCTTACCACTTGGTGTGTTCTTTCATTCCTTGGTCTCTGCTGTTCAATGTGAAGGGTCTGTTTGTCAAAGATCTGAGTCCATCAAGTAGCAACACTGTTGAGTGATCTGATTAACCAGATCAAATTTCAGTTCAACATAGATCATTTCCAGTGTTTCACCTCCACAGAGGTGTGGCCGGAAGGGTCTAGAGCAGGACTCCTTGTTCATCTATGTCCTTTGCATTGTGGGAAATAGCACAGGGAAAGAAAGAGAGACAGACCACACAAATGCGTAGGAATTAACAGCTGTGTGAATGCATTGTTACAGGTTAAGGGACCAGTCATTTTTTACAAAGGAGAAGTGTGTGAATGAAAATGAGCAGAAGTTGGGGATTTCAAATGTAGTGCCAGCTGTGAACCTATATTTAGAGAAAAGTATGTTTTGGTTTTGGAGAGGGGAACTGAGAACCCTAAAAACTTCATAGTGTTCAAAAGCAAGAGAAGATCTTCAAGAGTGTGACAAACTCAACTTTTACACTCACCCACTCAAGTCTGCACAGCTTGTGTTGAAGAGAGGAGAGGGTCAATGTTTGTTTGTTTTGTTTGTCTGGAGGGTGCTAAAGTCTGGAGCAGTTTGCTGAGGATTTAAAAGGCAGCAGGCAGGTGAACAAGCTTATTTTATTTCAATTTATATGCGGCCCTTCCTGAAATCTCAGGGCAGTTCACAACCAATAAAAATATTTAAACTCATACAACTCCCCCTTAAATCCCCAGCCCTCCCACAACTCCCCACCCAAAGCCACCTCCTAAATTCCCACAACCCTACCCCAAACCCACCCCTGCCCCCCACCTGCCAAATGCTTTTTCAATCACAAATGTCTTGACAATCCAGGTGCAGCAGGAGGTCCAGAAGCACGCCAAGGCTGGGAGCCTGACTGATCAGAGGGGGCCTGACTGTCAGTAACAGGAGTTCCAATTCCCTCCAGGTCATAGGGCTGGCCAACCATCATCACCTCAGCCTTGTCTGGATTCAGCTTCAACCGGCTCACCCTCATCCAGTCCCCAACAGCAGCCAGGCATTGGGAAAGCACTGAGACTACACGACCTGAGTCAGATGGGGAAAAAAAAAAAGTGGTGGAAAAAAGGTGTCGTCAGCATACTGATGGCACTTCACCTCAAACCGCCAAATGAGCTCACCTGGTGGTGGCTGTGCACATGCATTTCTATGGGACATGGTAAACACATTAAAGAACAAATGGTTTGCTAGGGGGGAAACTGTTATGTGAATGTGGCCTTGGGTGGCAGGGATCAAGGATTATCTAAGAGCACAGGGAAGTGATAAGGATTTCACACAACATTGAGTTCATTCACATAACACTCAAGTAGCTAACAGCACAAACCTACATTCTGACTGTTGTGTGAAATCCTAACCACTGCCTGGATGATCCTTGTTCTCTGTCTTGTGATGCAAGGAGTAAGCCATTCAAAATGCATGGAGATTAGGTGTTGTGTGAATGCATAGCTAGGGGGTAAGTCAAACAGATAAACAAGGTACAAGTTTTCAAATGGGAAGGGTGTTGTATGAATGAACCCTAAGTTTGCTGGGCACAGCTAGAACGGGGAAGTCTCAACCAAGTCATATTATAGATCATCTCTCCTGCTTTGTGCTAAAGCTCTTTTTGTGTCTGGGTACTGTGCGCATATGACAATCCTAGTGGTGTCCCCTGACAGCTGCAGAAGGCCAGTCATCATACCCAGCAACTGTAAAGATTCTCTGTCCCTGCAAAAGGGAACAGCTGGTTGAAAGATAAAGGGGAGGGTGGGGGGAGAAAATCAACTGCTGGTAGCACTTCCCCTTGTTCCAACTGAACCTGCAAACAAAGGAAAAGAGGCACATTTATGGAACCACTTTGTAAATACAAACCGCCGTGTACATGTGGGACTGCATGTGTGCGCAAACGCCCATATGGTGTGGGAGGGGCACCGGCATGGATTTCAAGTTGCCAAGAATTTTTTCTTTTCAGGGTTAGCCTCCAGGCATGGCTCCGTTCTTTGCTGAAAAATAAAACGTACTGAAGAAAGAAGAAAAAAAGTTGGCAGGAAGATTTCTTTTTCTTCCCCCTCCATTTGTTTGTTGTTCATTTGTCGCTACACAGGAGGTCTGTTTACTTTGCAAGGGAGAATGGCGGGCCCAGAAGATGCTGTTTTGCATGCAACGCTTTTGTGGAAGGGGGAGTTAGGAACTTTCCAAGTCCTTTGTAATGCAGCTCAAAGATCCTGCGGGCTGTTTCGTTTGTTTGTTATATATCAAGACCAATCCTGTGCTCCTCATCCAGGCAAAACTGCCAGCAACTTTGGAGATAACATGGGATGCATTGTGGTGTGTGTGTAGTTTTTTCTTTAAGGCTAATGTGAGGAGCACCAGTAGTGTGTTTTCTAGAACAGGGGTGGGGATTTCTGGCTCGTGGCTGGGTCTTAGTTTTTTGTTTTTATTTATTCTTTGTCCCCTTTCCAGTTTCTGGATCTGGCCTATAGATCCAAGTCCCTACCCTCAAGCACTGAAGAGAGGAGTGAGCAGAGATGAGGGTATGCATTCAAGAACAGGAGATGACTTCATGGCATAGATCCATGTTCTGGACCCCCTCCTTCTTTCCTCATCCTGAGTACATCCATTAAGTGCTCTCCCTCCAACTCCTATCTGGCCTGCTGTGCTTGTGCTAATTTTCAAAGTGACTTGCAGGAGAAAACCTTGCATAGCTGCACCAACAGTAAACCAAATCTAGCTTGCTCTCCTTGCAAAGCGGTATCGGTGAAATGAGAGGTTAATTCATGTAGATCAGGACCAGGGGTTAAAGCAAAGAACCAGGGACTGTAATCGGCTTTACTGCTTTTTGTTTTTGCTCTGTGACCTTTAAGGAGCCACTTGATGCCTCATTGCCTCTATCCGCATCTGAGGTTTTTAAGTATGTGAGTGCTGTGTTGGTCCCAAGTATGAGAGAGGCAAGAAACAAAGGTTGCAGTTCTCAACTAACTGGTTTTACATGTGTGCGTGAACCTCCAAATATTCATAAGAATATTAGAAGTGCTATACTGGGTCAGACCTATGGTCCTTAAAGCCCAGCATCCTGTCTCTGACAGTGGTCAGCTACTGTAGCTTGAGAGAAGTACAGGCCATGGAGGTGTGACCCATCTCTTCCTGACCACTCCCAGCTACCGGTAGCCAGGGGTTTCATCCCTAACTAGTAAGCATTTATAGTGCTCGCTAAGAATTTATCTAGTTTCCGTTTGAAGCTGGTGCTGGCTGTCACTGCCAACAAGTTCCACAATTGTATTGTCCACTGAGTGAAAAAATATTTCCTTTTATTTGTTTTAAATCTGCTGCCATTTAACTTCAGAGTCGCCCCTTGTTCTCTTACTGTGATAAAGGGCAAACAACAGTTCCCTATTTACTGTCTCATTATTGTATAGACTTCTATCATATCCCCATCACCTCTTCTCCAACCTAAACAGCCCCAACCTGTTGAACCTCTCCTCAGATGGAAGTTGATCCATCTCTTCTATCATCCTTGTTGCCCTTCTCTGAACTCTCCAATTCCATTATATTTTTCCTGAGATGGGGCATCCATAAAGGGGACAGAGGGTGTCACAGGTGACATGTAGGGGGCTGTACAGGGGGCACACGCCGCCCCCTCGATTTTTGGCCCCTGCATACCCAGGTCTCTTCCTGACCCCTCAGTATACATCATGGGTGCTATATAAATGCTTATAATAATAATAATTAATTAATTAATCATTCTTGAGTCTGCCGGTCCCTTCCTTGGCAATGCTAACACGTGCCAGTGACCAGACACACTACGAGTCCAGCTGCAGCGGAGCATGGACTGAGGCTGCCTCGCTGCTGCGTTTGGGTACTCTGCTGCCTCGCTGCTGCTGATCTCTGCTGGAGCTGAGCGGAGCAGCTGTGCAGAGCTAGGTGGTGGCGGTGCAGCGAGGCTACAGAGCAGGCTTCAGTGCTAGTAATGATGTGGAGGCGAGCGGGAACTGCGTCTCAAGCTGTGACGAAGAAGCAGGCGAGGCGGCGGCAGAGACAGATCCGGGTACCCCTAGGACAGGGGTGGGGAACCTCAGGCCCGGGGGCCAAATGTGGCCCTCAAGACTTTATGTGGCTCCTTTCCAGTGCCTGGATCTGGCCCCTAGATCCATTCTCTACCCCCAAGTACTGAAAAACTGATAATGGAGCAGAGAGGAAGGCGTGCACCCAAGGGCAAAGCTGCCACACCTTCCCCCCCGCAAACATAAAATGCAGAGCGCGCAGGGGCAAACCAGCCAGATCCACACCACAGAGCCATGATCTGGGCCCTCCTTTTCTTGAATAAACCAGTTAAGCACCCCCGCCTCAACCTCTATGTGACCCTCGGAGCTCGTACTAATATTCAGTGTGGCCCCCAGGACTTGCCCTAGGGTGAGGGTGTACTAGCGGTCAAGGAAATGGGGGTGGGGGGGGGGGGGGAGTCTAAGCATAGGGGGTTTGATTGGGGGTAGGATGATTGCCCCTGCGCATGCTGTATTTGCATCATGTTTTGGGGGGTGTACTAGCCTGGGTGTGTGTCTACATATGGGGGGACTGAATTGGGGCTGGGGTGGTTGCTCCTGTGCATTCTGCATCTGAAATGCATTATGTTTAGGGGGGTGCACTAGTGGTCAGGGGGTGGGGGTATTGTGCATCTGCATTATGTTTGGGGTGTGTGTGTGTGCCTGCCTGCTTGCTTTGAACCACCACCTTGCCATGTGGCTTGGACTGGCTGGTTTGCCCCTGCGCGCTCTGCATTTTATGTTTGCGGGGGGGAAGGTGTGGCAGCTTTGCCATGCTATGTGACTTGGGGTTTGTGTATTTTCCTGTTTCTGGGGGGGGGGGGAGAGGGAGGAGGATGCCAGCTTTGCCTTGCCATGATGTTTTGGAGTGCTTGATTTTACATCCACACAAGTTATGCAATTAGGGGTAGGACTATGGAAATGAGGGTGGGTGACATGCAAATTAGGGGTCACACTATGCAGATTAGTGTGGGTGGCACCATGCAAATTAGGGGTGGAAGTATGCAAATAAACTGCCCCCCCCCACGTTCAACAGGCACCAGTCACCTCGAGGGTGTTAACAAATGAGATGGTAGCCCATTTATTAGATGTCTCCCTGACACATGGCCACTATCCACCGGACATGCAGCCCTTGCTCACGGACAGGCTCACAGTGGGGTCCTGGAGCATGCGAAGCCTATCATGTGGGTGAATGCTCGCTAATGTGCACCCACGTGTCTGCATTCCATCAATTAGGTTGAATGCAGCACATCTGCATGTACAAGTCCACCAGCACCATATAGTTGTGGACGAACAGCCTAGAGCATTCCTAGGAGTGACCACTTCCAACCCCTTCCTCCACTTTTGCTCTCGCTGGCATGCACGTAACATCCACCTTAAAAGCCCACTGAGCCATTTTCAAACATGCATTCTCCCAGCTCTTCTTGGTTGGCAATAGGTGCCTTACGCTTGCTGTTTCCCAGCTGCTGCATTCTCAGGGACGACTTGCAGAGGATTACCATCGCTGGAGCCATGGCTAATTCCGACAGCCAGGCAACCACCAGCACTGCTACATCCACTGTTCTATCGCAGCGTCTCGCTGTCTACAGATCCGCCTGCCAACAATGCTGCATTCCATGGGCCAAGGAAGAGACCAAGGCCTTCATCGCTCTGAGTGGAAGGTCCAATATGCCCTACAGGAACAAGGCAGTGTTCCAGGAGATCTCACTCCAAATGGTGCAGCAGAGCTACACCAGGGGCATGAACCAGTGCCAGCATTGGACCAAGGACTTGAGGCGCAGAGACAGAGAGATCCAGAACAACAATTTTGCCGCCAGCTGTGAGAGGCAAACATTGCTGTAACTGCTGGTGGTCGGCAGATATCCATCCATGCCCATCCCCACCCCAGAGCCAGCATGGATCGATGCAGACACGGACACCATGACTCTCACAGCTTATCGTCTCAAGCTCAAGTCAGCCCTTGTTTGAGGAGCCACCGTATGTTTGAGGCTCAAGTTCCGTATGTTTGAGGCTCACACCGGGTTTGAGGAGCCACCGTATGTTCTGCTCAAGGGGACAGAGGACCTGAATGTTACCTTTGTAGAGGAGATGGTGGAGGTGAATGGTAAGTTAATGCATGGGAGGGTGGGATGGTGGGTGGAAGAGCCTAGGGGTGGGATGCAGGGGGGGGG
>QEPC01003194.1:3078648-3110562 GCA_003113815.1 Sphenodon punctatus
GGGGGTGTCCCCCCTTCCACCCGCGCAGCCTGGACTCGGGGAGGTTTTTTTTTAAAAAAAACTTTTTTGCTGGGGCTTTAAGTTTTTTTACATTGCAGCCATTTTTAAATGGCTGCAATGCAAAAAAAATCCGGTACCCCGGAATCCGGTACCTGGTCCGGATTACCGGGTCGAATCCGATAATGCCGGTACGCCCGGTACCGGCATTATCGGATACCGGATTTTACCGGTTTCCCACCCCTACTTGGAACACATAGCACATTGAAGTTTATTGATATAGATACTTAGATAGGAATATATTGCATATAGTATAGGTTATTAGGTGTAGGTTTAGGTTAGACATACATATTAGTAATTTTTCATATTGTCATTGTGCACTTATTAATACTGCATTATAATGAGAAAGGGAGGAAGGAGTTTAACTTCTGAGAAGTCTGGGGCAGGTGTCTTCTGCCACTTCTGTCACTGATGGCAGCCCACAATGGAAACAATACTGAAAACACAATCTCAAAATCGATACCAACACCAATACGAATACATTTTTTTTCTTATTAACGATAATGAAAAAGACAGTTTTTAATAAGGAAAAATGACACGGGTCCCTGGTGCACACCCCTAAGCTCTACTTCTCTTTTTCTTCTGACCCAGGTTCTGCAGTCTCGGTGTTTACCTGATGCCTGGCTGTGGTTGGGGACTGGATGAGGATGAGCCAGCTGAGGCTGAATCCCGACAAGATTGAAGTGATGATGGTTGCAGTAGTGACTGGTGGGTTTCAAGGCTGGTGGGGAGCAGGGCAGGGCCAGAAGTGGGAGGGGCCAGGCCAATGGTAGGTGGAGCCAATGGTAGGTGGAGCCTCACCAACGTTAGGTGGAGCCAGCAGTGCACATGCAAACACAGAGCGAGCAAAGCAAACCATCTTAAGTCAACAATATTATGTGAAATCCTTAGCACACCACAAAAGCATTAGCGTGGAGTTCCACTTGTCCCCAAAACATGCTACACAGTTCTGTTGCAATGTAAAAGGCAGCTGCTGCAACCAGAGAGGGAACATTCATGCAAAGACTAGCCATTAGTGAATCAGCATGTGGCATGGTGGCCTTCTTGCAGCAGAAAAGCCTTGAAACTGACATGTCAAAGGGGTAATTTTAAGTGCAGCGAACATTCCAGCAAAGATTAGAAACCCTTTCATCCAAGCCCTTTGATCTCCCCAGCCAAAAAACAGAAAGCAGACAGCTTAGGTGAAAAACAGCAAAGGGGCCATTTTAACTAAGAGTAGCCATGGCCATGGAGGGCCTCCACAAAATGGCCACTGCCTTTGCACATGCTTGGGGCTTGGGAGAGGAGGGGGAACCCCAGCAGTGCACATGAAAACACAGAGCAAGCAAAGCAAACCATCTCAAGCCAACAATATTATGTTAAGTCTTTAGCACACCACAAAAGCAGCAGCATGAAGTTCCACTTGTCCCCCAGAACATGCTACACAGTTCTGTTGCAAACGAAACTTGCAATGTAAAAGGCATCTACTGCAACCAGACAGGGAACCTTCAGGCAAAGACTAGCCATTAGCAGGGGTGTAGCTAGGGTGCAATGGGACCTTGGCAAAGAAGTCAAGATGGGTCCCTCTCTCCGGCAGGCCATGGGGTGCTGCTATCAAACACACAAGACACCCAAAATGCAGCCAGCCTATTAAGCGTATTTTGCCATGAAAAGGAACATATATATAACCAGTTCAGTTGTGCCCCCATCATCAATTCATGATGCCCCCACCCCATAACCAATTCATTTGAGTCCCCACCCCCATATAATCCATTCACGCTGCCCCCACCCATAATCATTTCATTTGTGCACTCGGGGCAGCATGAATTCATTCTATGGGGGGCAGAAATTAACTGGTTATGGGGTGGGGGGCTTAAAGACAGTATTCCTGTGAGCAATAACTTCATTAAGAGGAGTTAGTGAAATAGCAGCCATAATAATCTCAGAACCATATTTGCAGATTTTCCAAGATAGAATAATATTGCTTTACATCCTAAATTCCTACCTAAGATGGTATAAGCAAGACATTTGTGAGAATGTGGCCCTTTTTACACGTGCCTCTCCCATGTTCATGGGTGGGGGAAGCCCCATGTGAACGACACAGCACCTGTGCCTGCAGTGACTGGGGGTGCCTGCACGCGCCCGCTGAACACGCAGCCCCACTTACTCCCCATCTCATCCCCAAGCATGGAGCAACTGGGGAAAATGGCGGTTGCTCCATGGATGAGGATGAGTGGGGGGTGAGTGGGGATGCGTGTGCAGCCGTGTGCATGCCCCGCCCATGCCCCAGTGTGCCCACGGGCCCCCCACACAACGGAGTTGTGTAAAAATGGCCTGCGAGGAGCCACTCGAAGAACAGAAGGTTGCTGCCTTGTAAACAAGGTTCTTTGAGATGGCTCAGAACATTCTCAAAACACCCACTCTTCCAGCCCCACATGGAATGTTCTTATATTCCTAGAAAGGGTTGGAAGGAACTGTCATTCTGAGGGGGAGAGTGCTTTTTATAGTAGAGGAGTTCGAGACCATCACATGGTCTATTATTTGCTCTCGCTCTCTCTTCCCCCTCCCCTTCAGTGAACTTAGGGAGGAAGGAACAAGGAGTGAGCACTTTCCCTCCCTCCTCTCACTCTGTTAGGGGAGGGGCCAGGGGGAGAAAGAGGAGCTATGGGGTGGCCAGAGCATTTAGAAAAAGCACCCTGACACGCTCCCTAGGCCTTGCTGATTGGTTGAGTTTCTCCATAGGAACCCAGCCAAGGCGCACCTGGCACCTCCCCCACTCCCTCCCCAATCCCCCAGAAATCACTGCTTTTCTGGGTTGGAACTCAGTGCATGCTCCCTGAGGGCTTGGGAAGGTCCTCTAAGTCCCCGCCTCCCTCAAGCTCTCTGGCCTGTGAGTGGAAAGCCAGAGGGAGGGGAGAGCAGGAGGAGGATGATGTTTGTCCCCTTCCCCTCCTCCCCTTCAGAGTGACTCACTAGCACAGGTGGTTCTTTCCCTGCAGGCTTTGTTTACATAGCAACTGTTCGCTTCTGGCTGAGTGCCAGAGGCATGACTCATCAATTCTGCAGGGAGCCAGGAGTGGAGTTAAAATGTAAACAAAGCCTTCAGAGAAGCGGGGAAACTCAGCGCTGCCACTGGATCAGCTGAGGAGCAGCCCCTGGTTCCCCAGCAAACATGAGGAGACCCCTGAGGGGTTTGGGGGGGCATCTGCCCCAATGCCCTGGGGGAGGGGCCACCGCTGGCTGGCTGGCCCTTTGACTTGGAGGGGATTGGGACACCTATTATTTATGGGGCCCAGCCCCCTCTGGTCAATCAGGTTTGTAGCCTCGGAGTGCTTTTGGATCCTTCGCTATGGCTGGAACATCCGATTGCAGCGGTGGCCAGGAGCGCTTTCCACCAACTCCATCTGGTGAAGAGGCTGCAGCCTTTTTTCTCTGATTCAGATCTGGCCACTGTCATCCATGCTTTCATCACCTCAAGGCTAGATTACTGCAGAGCGCTCTACGTGAGGCTGCTCTTGATGATTGTTTAGAAGCTGCAGCGGGTGCAGAATGTGGCGGCCTGGTTCCTTTTGGGAACCTGTTGCTGGGAGCACGTTACACTTGTACTCTAAAGTCTCCACTGTAACTATAGCTTTCTGGGCACAATTCAAGGTGCTGGTTTTGATCTTTAGAATCCTAAATGGCCTGGGTCCCATATATCTGAAAGACCACATGTCTTGTTGCAGCCCCTATGGTCGGCTGGGAGCACTCTCTTGCAGGTTCTATCTGCTACCCTTGCCCATGGGGGTGTGCAGGAGGGTGTTCTTGGCTGATGCCCTGGTTTTGTGGAACTCTCTTCCCCAGGAGGTTCACTGAGCCTGAGACTAAGCATCTTCCGGAGGTGGTTTGGAACTATTTTATGTAAAAAAGAATTTCGCAGGCAGGGATACGGGTTGGTTGGGTTTCTGGGTAGGGTTGTGGGTAGGGTGGGAGTTTTGAGAGAAGGGTGGGGTTTTTATAGCTTGAATTTTATTATTGTTATTTTACTGACTGTAAGCCACCATGAGTCTTTGTGGGAATGGTGGTGGATAAAGTTAAATAAATAAATAAATAAATAAATAAATAAGAGAAGGGGGAGGCTAAAGAATCCTACCCACAGCATCCTACCCACTTGCAAACTTCCCTTCTTCCTTAATCTGTTTTTGTCTTGTCCATAGCAATACGTTCACACAGCTCCTCATTCCCCTGCATATCCCTACACTCTTCTCTGAACTGGTCCAGACTAGCTCCAGGCTGGCAGGCTACTGCTGTGTCTTTTGTCCACTCCTCCCATCCCTTCTTCTGAAGGCTGGGGGCGAGGGGGAGCTTCTCTGGGCTCCAACAAGTTTTGAGGCATTGAAAATCAGTGCTCCAAAGCCATCCTGAGTGACTGGGTTCCTCCATAGGAACCCATGCTTCTGTACTCTGGCCCTGCTTATAGCCTCTCCCCTTGCATTTACTGCTCCTGAGGCCAGGTGGCTGGCTGTCCTGTCCTGAAGGTACAGGAACAGTAAAGGCAAGTGCTTACTGCTCCTCTCTGTGCCCCTGCCTCTCATCCTCCCTCCGTGGCACTCCCCCCAGGCCACCCGACTGTTAGCTAGCCGAGGCACATGGCCAAAGCACTGTGTGCTTGTGCACATACACTGAGAAGACTTTGGGACACGGTGTGCTTTTGTGCATGCACTGATTGTGGCGCCACAGTCAGGTAACAGTTGGGCGGCCCAGGGGAAGTGCTGGGAGGCAGAATGTGGCAGTGCAGAGCTCAAAGTCCATCTCAGGAGGAAGAGAAAGATGAGGCAGAGAGAATGAGTTGCTGGCTGGTCTGTTATTACTGGCATTTAAGGGTGGTGGTGGTGGTGAATGGGGTCAGCGATTCAGTGAGTGAGGAAGGTTAAAAGAAGAAAGGGAATCCTTTGGCCTGGCAAGATAGCAGAGATCCCATTATCCAGTTGGTGTTCCTGGATGTAACAACTAATCTGTAGAAAATGCATCACTTATTGAAGTTGCTGATGGTCATCCCAATCCCCTAGCTGCTCCTACAGATGTTCATGTTGTTGCGTGTTCCAATGACTTCCTGAGAGTCTGCTCCCACCAGCTATTGTCCAGATGATATCCTGTTTCTATGGGCTCTTGGGATTACCACATACTGGAAGTGGTGTGGTGTATTTATTCTCTATACCTACAGCAGCTACATGTAAGGGCCAGTTACTTATCCACACCAGCAAATTTTCAGATCCCAATTTATGATAAAGGAATAAAAAGAAGAATATTAGCACAAATAGACATAATTCATTACCAAATGTGTGTTTAACCAGTCTCGTCCAGCAGAGCTTTTCTGGGTGGTGAGGGGGCTGGTCGGTCCGGCCTCCCTTCGCCTGGAACTGGAACCTTCCAGTGCCTGCTGAGATATGTTTGTTGATTACTTCACTGATAAAATCACTCACATTCACCACGACTTCGACATTGTACTTATTACAAGAAGAGACCCAGAGGTTATGGAAGCCCCACCTTGTCCTACTTTGTGGGATTGGTTTCAGTGGGTCTCACTCACTGATGCAGAGGATGTTCTTGGGATGGTCAGAACCACCTCTTGTGAACTGGACCCGTGACCGTCCTGACTGGTTAAGGCCAGCTGGGAGACGCTGGGAACGTTGCTGGTGGGGGTGGTCAGTGTCTCCCTTCGGGAGGGCAGGGTGCTGAGCTGCCTTAAAGAGGCGGCAGTCTGGCCCCTGCTCCAAAAACCATCTCTGGACGTTGACTCCCTCACCAGTTATTGGCCGGTCTCTAACCTTCCCTTTTTAGGGAAGGTTATTGAACGGATAGTGGCTTGGCAGTTGCAGGAGCATCTGGACCGACTCAGTTTTCAAGATCCCTCACAGTCCAGCTGTGCTTGTGGCTTTGGTTGATAACCTTCACCATGAATTAGATCAGGGTCGCTCAACCCTGTTGATTTTATTAGATTTGTTGGCTGCTTTTGATACCATTGGCCATGACATGTTGCTGCCTCGGCTATCGGACCGTGCCGGGGTGGGCAGGACTGTTCTCGAATGGTTCCACTCATTCCTGGCTGGAAGAACTCAATGAATGCTGCTTGGGGACCATTTTTCATCTCCCCAGGACCTCTTGTGTGGAGTTCCACAGGGTTCAATTCTGTCCCCTCTCCTGTTCAACATGTATATGCAGCTGCTGGGTAAGGTCGTGAGGAGCTCTTCAGTTCGTTGTCATCAATATGCTGATGACACTCAACTCTATCTCTCTTTTTCATCTGACCCAGACCCTGCAGTCATGGTGCTTACATGATGTCTAGTGGCTGTGGGAGACTGGATGAGGGCGAGCCAACTGAAGTTGAATCCTGACAAGACGGAGGTGGTGCTAGTGGCGAAAGCGGTGGGTGTGGCATCCCCCATCATTGATGGGTTCACCCTCGACTGGTTCCCCAGGTTCAGAGTCTGGGAATGCTCCTTGATGTGCAGCTTCATCTAGATGCCCCGGTTGGAGCTGTGGTGAAGAGCGCATTCCGCCAACTACACCTGGTTCGACGGCTTCAGCCATACATCTCAGACTCTGACTTGGCCACTATCATCCATGCTTTCATCACCTCAAGACTGGACTATTGTAATGCACTCTATGTGGGGCTACTTAGAGCGACGGTTCGGAGACTGCAGCTGGTGCAGAATACGGTGGCCCATCTCCTTACGGGGATGGGCCTCCGGGAACATATTACACTGGTGCTCTGTTCTCTGCACTGGCTGCTTATAGTCTTCCAGGTCCGATTCAAAGTGCTGGTTCTTAGCTATAAAGCCCTATACGGCCTGGGCCCATATAACTGCGGGATTGCCTTGCTCCCTGTGCTCTGGATCGGCCCCTGTGGTTGACCGGGAGCACCCTTCTCGAAGTCCCCCGGGTATCCCTGGGGGTGACTATGGCAAGGGAATTCTCCGTGGCCGCACCAAAGCTATGGAACTTCTTCCTGGCAGAGGCCTGGGTGGCCCCGGACCTCTCCTCTTTTCAACTTCAATGCAAGACCTGGCTGTTCCGCCAGGCCTTTGGTGAGGGAGATGGGTGAGGGTGGGGTTTTATTTTTATGGGGGGGTAAGGAGGGTATTTTTCCCCTGGGAGGGATGTTCCCCCCCTTTCCCCCCCCTCTTTCCTCTTTTTAGATGTTTTATGTTTTTTTGTGTGTTTTTATGTGTATTTTTATATTTTTATATATTGTAAGCCGCCCCGAGCTGCCTTTGGTAGGAGGGGCAGGATATCAAATGTTTTAAGAACATAAGTGCCATACTGTTTGTTTGTTTATTGTGGCACGGGCTTTCGCCATGGCCAAAATCCATATATATATCAATTTGTTAAAATAACACATACGTGTTACACAAGTTGTGCATATCCATTCAGATAGCACGAAACAAAAACATAATTGTACCGACGATGGCACAATAATATGCAGTCCACTGAAAACTTTCTTATTTAGCAGTATCAGTTTTACAGCTAAGTTCAGTATAATCGATATCAAATCAATTGAATATTTAAACAATATCACATAACCACTACCAGGAAAGTGGTAGGAACATGCAATCTTAAGGCCAAATTAGTTCAATTTATTTGTTATTTCTAGAGCTATAACAGATCAGTAGTATACAGAGCCTGATTATCAGATAGCAATAAACGCGGTATCATAAATCCAAGCAGCAGTTGCATAGGGGCTTGTAAATAATCTACATATCTCATCCCCTCTAAGCAAAAAGCAAAATTAAGATTTTAATTTCATAAAAGGCTTCTCTCAGTCAAACAATTTACAGGCTGGTTATCAGAGGGGAGGTAATTGTTTCTTATAGTGCAAAACGTGAACACAAAACTTGGCCATCATTCTAGAGACATCTAAATCAGAGCCCCTCAGGAGCTTTAATAATACTTTATCATGGGGTATATTAGTGTACTTCTCAATAAGATCGTCCAGAAATAAACTGCGAGCACCAACGTAAGAAGGGCAGAAAAAGATTATGTGTACTCTATCTTCCACGGCCCGTTCAGCACAACATTGACAAAAACGGAGCTCGCTGGGGGTGCCCTTATATCTACCCTCTAGCATCTCAGAGGGAAACACGTTAAATCGTATTAGGGTAAGAGCCTGCCTGAGATGCCAGTCTTCCCATAGACATACACAGCTCTGACTATTTGGCATTAATTTAATCTGTAAGAAGTTTGGAGAGACCCTTTGGGATCTAATGGCAGCATCTTCAAGCTGTACCTTCTGATCTTTAATCTTCCTTGTGATCAATGTTGTAGCCGCCTTTAACCCCAGAGGGGACAAGGATGCCCTTGAGAACCCCAATTTGTTAACTTCTTTCTCTACCGGTAGGGCCCATGGATTAAATGATTCTTTTCCCCAGGCTATCTTAATCAAGGAATTTACATCGGGGGAAAGACCACAACCTTTAGCCAAAATTTTATCAGCTGTGTCAGGGCTTGCGACTTTATAGTAACTGACATTGTTTCTGCCCTTTCAAGAACCTGCGGGGTCCCTCTAGGGACTCCAAGTATTATCCTGAGGAAGACACTTTGTATCGACTCCATGTTATTCAGAAACTAATCTCCAGACAGCTACAGCATACAAAATTTGGGGCACTGCTTTAGCGTGAAATAAATGCAGCGCAGGACCCACTAGTCTCACACCCTGTGAAAAGAAATGGCTATGGATCACCTTGGAGGTTCTCCGCATAAGATCTGTTGTTGCAGTGAAATGCTGTCTCCAACCAGCTGATGCTATAAATAATACCCATAAGTATTTATAATTTTGAACTTGCTCAACTTCCTGGTTTCCCATAAACCAATGGTGAAAGTGCCATACTGAGTCAGACCAATGGTCCATCAAGCCCAGCATCCTTTCCTCCGACACTGGCCAATCTTGATCACATGGGAGAAGAACCAACAGTCACAATGGGCAATCCATTCCTCATTGTTCACTCCCAGCTCCGGACAGTAAGAGGTTCATCCTGTAAACTACTTGGTTAATAGTCATTAATGGACCTATTCTCCAAGAACTTATCTAGTCCTTTTAAAAACCCAACTATACTACTGACCTTGACAACGTTGGCTGGCAACAAATTCCATAGGTTAATTATGTGTTGAGTGAAAAAGTACTTCCTTTTATTTGTTTTAAATCTGCTGGCAGCTAGTTTCATGGAGTGTCCCCTAGTTCTAGTACTATTCAATAGGGTAAATAACCGTTCCCTATCTACTCATTCCACACCACTCAAGATTTTATAAACCTCTATCATGTCCCCTCTCAGTCTTCTCTTCTCTAAGCTGAAGAGACCCAGCTTGTCAAGCCTCTCTTTGTACGGAAGCCATTCCATATCCTTTGTCATTTGTGTTGCCCTTCTCTGTACCTTTTCTAGTTCAGCTATGTCTTTTTTGAGATGGGGCAACCAGAACTACACACAATATTCCAGATGCGGTTGCACCATCGATTTGTATAGAGGCATTATGACATCCTCAGTTTTATTCTCTATTCCCTTGCGAATAATTCCTAACATTTAATTAATAAATACATAAATAACCCCCATCTGGTAACACCCATGGCTGAAAGGGAGGCACAGATAGGGTTGCCAACTAGGTACATTTTTAAGGAACACTTATGAAAATTACATGTTGCAGGGCCTGCATTGGCACCAATGTAAGGCCTGCAACATGTATTTTTCATAAGTATTCCTTAAAACTGTGCATAGGTGGCAACCCTAGGCACAGAGCAGATTGAGAGAGAGAGCCGGTGGTTTGTCTACAAGGGGAAAAGAGGACAGAGATAGGATTTACAGACATTGGCACCAAGAGGGAATGGGGGGGGGGGGCAGTTACTGACTTGGAAGAGGTCATGTCAGAAAGGGGTGGGGTAAAGGGGCTCTTCCATCCCTTCCCCCCACCCTGAACTTAATTCTGCTGGCACCTCCACTTACAGAAGATGAGATTTGGAAGTTAGAATTTATTTACTGAGGGAGAAGAAAGAGTGCCAGATTGGTTGATTGGAGTAGGTAGAGTTGCCACCTGTCGTGTTTTTTACCTGACACTCCCATAGGCCAAAATGGAAATGTTCAGGTTAAAAACCACCACAGGTGGCAGCCCTAGGAGTAGGGGATGTCAGAAATAATTTTGCAGAGAGGACGGACGTTTTTGACTGATTAGCCCATCCCTACCCACTTAGTCCGAGCACTTGCTGTTGCTATTTGGATGTCTAAATGTGTTCAGATACCTCTTCGCCTTACAATCTAGCAGAGAGGCGTCTTCCTGAAGGATGCTGGAGGCACTAAACTGCAACACTACATGAGGACACCCGCCAAAGCAGCCTGGCCACAGACAGTGCATAATGCCCTGTTTTGCATTTGTACTTAATTCACTTCCCAGATGGAATCAGTTTTCCCCCCCTTTTCTTTATTTTTAATAGCATTTTCTAGTCATAATAATCAGCACTTTTTTGTTTTTGTTTTTACACAGCTGGCTTTGATTGGTGTCAGCCCTGCAGATGCAACTAATGACTGAGTAAAGGGGGCAAAGGTTTCCTTCCTTTTTTCTTCTGGCTGTTTGTAATAAGGGGAGATGAAGGGAAGTCTGCCAGTCCAGCCTCACTCCAGATCTGGGGCCTTTTAAGCAGGTCTGGTCATGTTGGTTTTGTGGCAGCCCATTGTGGATCATGAGACAAATTTGCATCTGGGTATATTTTGCCTAGAGAAAATACCCCCTGATGATTTCCCACCCTTAGTTTTTGAAAATGGATTTCATAAAGAATCAATCCAAAGATGACAGTGTCTAGGAAGCCCTGTGTTCACTGTCTATGGGCTCCATCCACATAATACCATCCCCCTTGCAAGCTCACCCCATGTTATTCATCCTGTTTGCCTTCTCCCATAGCAATGCATTCACACAGCTGTTCATCCCCACCCCTGGGTTTCAGTGGCTCACTCTATTATTAATTATTATTATTATTATTTAGTAGTAGTATAAAAGATTTGTTATCCCGTCCCCTCCAAAGGCAGCTTGGGTCGGTGTACAATATAAAAGCATTACAAAAATACACACAATTTAAAACAATAAACCCATCAATTCCCCCCACCCTCCCTGCAACCCTCTAGGCATCAGGTGGCAGAAAAAAGGAGGAGGACAGGAAGTGGGAGGATTTCACAAAGCACTCAGAATGCGAGTTTGTGCTACTACTATCCACTCTAAAAGACTATTGTGTGAATGAGCCCTAAGGGAGACCAATAACAACAGGCCATCAGTGTCACGACAAGCAACCCTCAAAACGTTTGCCAAAGCCACTCATACTGGGAAGGGCACCCTCTGAAGTGTTTCCCAGGACACCCTCATGCAGCCACCCCACATGGGGATAGTGTGGGGAGCACAACAAACGGGCAGCCCCCTGCCCAGAGTTCCTGCACTTGCAGCAGCTGCCAAAGACTTCTTCCCTGGCCGTGACTCTCCCCCTTTCCATGCCCGCTGCTCTCCTTTCCTGGTGGGAAAGGAGAGGAGCAGCGATCAAAGGCAGTGCGTGGCCCCGCCAGAAGAGCTGAAAGGATTCTGTGATTCCCCTCTCTGCAGAGGCAGCTGGATCCTGGGGAATGGTTCTCCTCTTCCTCCCCCTAGCAGCAGGGCTGGGGAGGGAATCCAGGAAGATGCAACACAGGCTGCTTCCCAACCCCTGTCCCCTCCCTGCCACCAGCTCCAGGATAGGATTGCCCAGCCAAAGCATAGCACACAAGGGGCGTGATCTGCGCTGATTCTGATGAAACAGGGATCACAGCCAGCGAAAGCTTCTTCCCTGGCTGTAACGCTCCTTTCCATTAGAGCCAGCGCTAGCACCCCCTCTCAACTAACTGTGGGCTGGGAGCGCAGATCACACCCAAGAGTCTCTGGGGACTTCTGTGCTCCCCTCCCTTGGCCGGCTGTCAGTAGAGAGGGGTGCGCTAGTTGCGCCACTATGGTGCTGGCGGACCAGGGGCTTCAGGGGACCCTAATGAACAAAGACCTGGCCCTGTGGGTACCTGTTGCTCTGACTTTGACACCATAGGGAGTGGTCCTGGAGTGGCTCCTGGGGAAAACATTTGGCGGGCACCAAGTAGACGAACAGGTGAATACGGGGTTAATGTGGGTCTACATCTTGTTTGTTAACACCCAAAGATTTCTGTGGTCCTGCCTCCTTATGGAGTGTTGTGATGTCACGATGCTCTGCAGGGGTTGGGGCCATGACAGAAAGGCGAGGGAGGTTTTACACAGATCTGTGTTACAGTTTTCATTGGTTACTTGTGAGTAGCAAGTGGTATTTTTCAGGAACGATGACAAAGTAATGTAGAAGAATGTGAAGAAGGGTGAGCCAGGAGTTAGTGTGCTAGCTTGGAACTTGGGAAGCCTGGGTCCAATTACTTACTTTGCTCCATACTCCAGTTGTGATGGTGATGAGCAAGATACTTTCAGCTGAATCCTCTTCACTTGAGAGAATGTTGCTTCCATCAATGGAACTCTTTGTGAACTGCAGCCTTTGTTTCCCTGCACATCTGGTCTTCCTCTGTAAAATGGGATGCCAACCTCATAGTGTTTTTATTGTAGAGTTAGCTTTCTGTGGAATAACACACAGCAGAAGTTTCTTCAAAACAGAACTTTACTAAGAGCTCAGAAGACATGCTTCCATACTGTACAGACTGCATGGGACAAGATGGAGGACAGAGAGAGGAGAAGAGAGGAGACAAGGGGGGGGAGGGCACTGTTTCATCCCCTGACCCTCCCCCTACTGGACAAGCCCCATATTAAGCTTGCAGGGCTTGCAATGGGCTTTTACTTGTGACTGTTGCACAATCCAACACCCCTTCTCAACAGTCACTAGTCAAACCCACTAGGTTCATTCTTCTTAATAGCTTGCGATGGCGTTCCCCTGCTAGTGGCTTCGTGAACACATCCGCTGTCATATCCTCTGTAGGACAGTATTGCAGATCTATGAGTCCTTGTTCCTGTGAGTCTTTCAGGAAATGGTATTTTACATCAATGTGCTTGGTTCTGGGGTTGATTCTTTCTGTTTGCGCCAGCGCTATACATCCTTGGTTGTCTTCCAGGATCGGCGTGGGTCTGTCCAATTTTTGCCCCAGATCATTCAGAAGCTGTCGCAACCAGATAACTTCTTGGCTGGCGTGTGCCGCTGCCACGTACTCTGCCTCCGTCGAGGAAAGTGTCACAGAGGCTTGTTTCCTACTGCACCAGCTGATGGGTCCTCCACCAAGCAAAAATAGGTACCCACTGGTAGATTTTCGGTCCGAATGGTCTCCAGCCCAATCTGCGTCCACGTACCCTATCAGGTCTGACACGGAAGTTGCTGGGAGCCGTAGCTTGAGGTGCACAGTCCCTTTCAGGTACCGTAAGACCCTCTTCACTGCGTTCCAATCCCTTTGGGTTGGGGCTGAGACTTGTCTACACAGTATACCTATTGCCACCGCAATGTCAGGCCTTGTGATTGTGGCAATGTACAAGAGCTTTCCTATCGCCTTTCTGTATTGCTTATTGTCTGGCAGCAATAAGCTCGGTTCTTTGATCTCCTTTGGGTAGCTGGTTTCCATAGGGGTATTTGCTGCCTTCGCACCCCCCATGCCGAAACTTTCTATCATCTCTTCTATTGCCTGTCTTTGGTTGAGAAGATAGCTTCCATCATCTTCTCTTTCAATTTGTATTCCAAGGTAGTGCGTTATGTTACCCAGGTCCTTAGTTTCAAAGTCCTGATTTAGAGCTCTCATTGTTTCGCACTCGTCCCCTTCTTGCTCAAAGCATACGATAAGGTCATCGACATAAATTAATACAAAGATCCACCTGCCCCTTAGTCTCTTTGTGTATAAGCAGGGATCTGCTTTGCTCCTGGTAAAATTTTCCCTCATGAGCACCTTGTTTATTTTAGTGTTCCACGCTCTGGCGGCCTGCTTAAGCCCATATATGCTTTTGTGCAGTTTGCATACAAGATCCGGCCTTTCAACGTCTGCAAACCCCGGTGGTTGGTCCATGTAAATATCTTCCTTCAACTCACCATTTAGGAACGCTGTTTTCACGTCCATATGCTTGACTTGCATTCCTCTTCCGGCAGCTATACTTAACAATGTTCTGATTGTAGTGTGCTTAACTACAGGTGCAAATGTTTCATCGTAGTCTTCTCCGTACTTCTGGGAGTATCCTTTCGCGACAAGTCGGGCCTTGTACCGTTCAATATTTCCCTGCGCATTGTACTTTATTTTAAATGTCCATTTACAACCTATAGTCTTTCTCCCTGCGGGCAGTGGAGTAAGTGTCCACGTCGCGTTGTCCTGCATGGACTTTACTTCTTCTTCAGCCGCTCTTACCCATTTTTCTGCTTCCCCTTCTGACATCTGCGAGATGTCCTCCCAGGATGCTGGCTCTGACAATTTACTGGTGCTGACTTTGTAGGACAGACGAGTGGGGGGAATGCCTTTGTTAGACCTCGTCGACTGCCTTGGCTCAGCATCAGCAGCCGGCTGTGTCTGTTCCTGCACTTCTGTTACCTTTGTGCCGATTTTGACTATTTGTTCAGAGGATTGCTCCCTTTCAGTGGTTTCATCCGTGGTTGATTGTTCTCCTTCGCCTGGACCTTGGAGAGTCATCACACTGTCGCTTGAGTTTTCCACAAAGGTCACACTGTTACTAATGGTTATTCTGTCTGTGCGTGGATCCAGGATCCTGTAGCCTTTGGAATGCTCACTGTATCCTACGAGGATGCCTTCCACTGCTCTGTTTTGCAGCTTGGTACGTTTCTCCTCTGGGATATATACGTAAGTCTTACTTCCAAATACTCTGATGTGGCCCACACTAGGTTTTTGACCATGCCACAGTTCATATGGAGTTTTCCTCACTGTTCTAGAATACAGCCGATTTTGTAGGTAGGTAGCAGCAACTGCTGCTTCGCCCCAGTATCTTTCTGGTAGTCCAGAGTCTGTTAACATGCATCTAACCATTTCGGTTAGCGTTCTGTTTTTCCTTTCAGCTGTTCCGTTCTGCTCGGGTGTATATGGCACTGTCTTTTGGTGCTCAATTCCATGGAGTCTCAGGAAGTCCTCTACTTCCTTTCCTGTGAACTAACCTCCATTGTCAGTCCGCAGTGTCTTTGGTCTGCGCTGGAACTTGTTGCTCGTCATGGTCCTGAAGTTTGTCGAATACTTCATCTTTACTCTTCATGACGTACGTGATTGTGTACCTTGAATAGTCGCCAATGAAAGTTACCATATACTGGTTGCCTCCTAGTGTGGGAACCTTCACTGGGCCGCAGACGGCGCTGTGTACAAGATCAAGTGGTTTCATGGCTCTATTCTGACTCTTCTAAGGAAGCGTAGCCCTTGTGGCTTTGGTTTTGATGCAACAATCGCATTTCATGATCACGGGACATGTTGATACTATGGAAGAATAGTGTATGTAGATAAGCTTTGCCTGTGCCTGTTACTGGAAATTTATTAACGCAGACGCAGTAGTGATTAAGCAGGGACTTTCCAAAGCAAGCGCAATACTAATTACAGACATAACTCAGCATTGACCTGCGCAGGAAGCCCACCAGTTACATAACACCGGATACTAGTTACCATATAAGGGACCAAGCTGAATACTGTGTTCTGACTGGGGCTGGGGAAACAAAGAACTGTGCCTTGATTGGGTCATGACAAGAAGCATCGTGCTATTTGAAAATGTATAAATATATGTGCCTAACTTTTGTGGGGGCCCCGATGATCCAAGAGATCCTCGGTCCCACAGCTGCTGTGTATTCCGCAATAAAGCCTGATCTGATAGACGTCTCTGCACAGCCTCCTCTCATTTATTGCCTCCACTCAGCAGAATTTCTACCACAGTACGTTAAGGTCTTTGGTCAACTGCTGTCTGTGCATTTCCTTTATGCTGTCTGGGTGTCTATGCCACAGGTGGATGCAGACATTGTGTGGCTTGTGCGTAGTGAACTTTGCCTGTTCCTTCGCTGTGCTCAGACAGTACAGGTGCTCATCTGCAGTGGCTCTGGCCAGTATTTTTTGTCCACTTTGAGTTGTGCATTCGTCTCCCTGGAAACGGATGGTGAGCCCCCTCGCTGCCAGGCGCCTCACGGACAGGAGTCCCCCTTCTAAGTTGAGCACATAGAACACATCTTTCATGGGTATGGTCAGTGTGCCTCCCTGTGACTGGTTGCAGTACAGGAATCCTTGTCCAATTCCTTCCACACTGATGCTTCTCCCATCTGCAAGGTAAATCCTTTCTTTACTGCTCAGATCCAGTCCTGTGAAGAATCCTTTATCGCTAGTCATGTGGCTCGTTGCCCTGGAGTCTACACACCAATTTTGGGATGAGCTGTCTTGCGTTGCTCTGAAGCACCCACTCCATTGTTGAGCGACTGTGCTGCTGTTTGTGACTTTAGCCCTCTGCTTAGGTGTTTGTGGAGACAGTTTCTGCTGTTCTGATTTCCATATATAGCAGTCTTTCTTTAAATGTCCCCCCTGTTTGCATCTGAAGCATACTCTGGTGTCCCTCTTAGGAGCTTTGTCTGAGGTTTTCAGTGCAGTCTCATTACCCTGCTTTAGATCATTCTGCAGGTTCTCCTTTCTGCGCTGGAATTCATCCGCAAGTCTACCTTTAACAAATTCCAGCTTCAGTTCAGCCTCTGGCCTTGTCTCCAGGGCATTGATGAGGGCACTGTAAGATTCAGGCAGGCTGCAGAGGAGTAGGGCTACCACATGGCTGTCCTTTATATCTTCTCCAATGCCGCGCAGCTGTGCCACTACTTCCAACATGGCATTTATATGCTCCTGCATTTCACTTTCTTTGCCAAGCCTCATTTTGTATAGTTTCCTCAGTAGAAACAGTTTGCTATTCAGGCTAGTTCTCTCATGCAAGTTTTGCAATGCAATCCACATGCCTCTTGCTGTGGTCTCACTTCTTATATGGATTAGCTGGTCATCTTCTACCAATAAACTTATTGTAGCCTTTGCTAACCTGTCCTTTTTATCCCATTCCTCGTGATTTGCTGCTGGTCTGTTCGTGGTAATCACCTCCCATAGATCATCTTTAGACAGCAGCATTTCCACTTTAAACTTCCACAATTGGTAGTTTACATTGTTCAGCTTTCCTACTGAAAGTCTGAGCTCTGAGCTGCTTGCCATACTTGCTTCCCTCCCTTTCCCCTTCTGGGATTTAGGCCTTCTTACTCACAGTCAGTAGGCCTCTCTGTCTGGGAGTTTTCTTTCACAGTCTGCACTCCTTCTGGGCTGCTTCTAGGTTTCAAAATTGCCTTGAAGATGTCCTGGGCCTATAACCTATTGTAGAGTTAGCTTTCTGTTGAATAACACACAGCAGAAGTTTCTTCAAAACAGAACTTTACTAAGAACTCAGAAGACATGCTTCCATACTGTACAGACTGCATGGGACAAGATGGAGGACAGAAAGCAGAGAAGAGAAGAGACAAGGAGGAAAAAAACCTGATTCATCCCTTGACCCTCCCCCTACTGGACAAGCCCTATATTAAGATTGCAATGGGCTTTTACTTGTGACTGTTGCACAATCCAACAGTTTTGAGGCCAAAAAGAATGTGAGGTTTTCCCATTCCTAGATTAACTGAATCCGATTTCTGAGTGTCATTGCCATTAATCCTGCAGCTGTCTCCTCAATCTGCTGTTTAATTGACAGAGGAGATCCTAGATCAAGATTTTCAAAACCAGTCTCAAGTTTTGCATGAATTAGATTTTAGTACCAACCTGAGACACTTAAGGTCTAAGTAATTTTTCAGAGGGTGGTTGCTTAACAGTTTCTCTAAATCAGGTCCCATCAAGGCTGTAGCTGTAATGGGTGTAGCTATAATAGGTGCAGGCAGTGCACCTGTACCAGGGTCCAATAGCCTGGGGCCCCCATGCCCATGTGGAATGTGTGCATAGGTGAATAAGTGACTAGCACCCACTGAAGACTTGCTAAATGCCTTCTTCTGTACCAGGACCAATTCCAACCTAGCTATGCCTCCAGCTCCTGTTAAAATGTCTCACTGTAGACAAGCAAAAATCCAGGTACCCAAAATCTATAGTCACTGTTGAAAATCATGGGCAGTCTTATTAACTGGTGGAACTCACTGCCACTCTATTGAATGCAATAGTTTAGAATTCCATAAAAAGATTTAGAGCACAATCCTCCATCCATTGAAGTCAATGGCTCAGTTCCCATTGGCTTTAAGACTGGAGGGCTGTACCTTTATTTGGAATATTTATTACATTTGTAAGGAAAGAAAAAATCAAAAGGATAAAAGCCTTCAAGGTATAAATCAGCCCTTTTGGACTCAGATTGTGTCCACGCTTTGAGCATGGGCAGCAGCACAAACCTGCATTCTGAACGTTGTGTGAAATCTTTCACTTTCTGTGTTCCTTTATGACCTCTTTGTTCTCTACCAGCTGATGCTAAGGGTGGGCCACAGAAATGTAGGGGTAGCAGCAGTTGTGTGAATGTGTTGCTGTTGGACAAGACAAGCAGATTAAGGAACAATTGGTGAGTTCTGAAAGGAGGAAGGTGTGTTGTGTGAATGAGCCTGAAGTGTGTGATCCTGAAGCTGTTTGGTGTTGGCCCTCTGTGTTGACATATGTCTTCCTGAGAAACTGAATAGGGTTCAGAAGAAATATAGGGTGCAATTCTCTGGATTTTTAGTGCTGGTTCTCATACTTTGAGCCATTATAAATTCCACTGAAGCAATTCTTTCACAAGTACTAAAGATTAGTGGTGGTGCTAAACAGCTGGAGGATCACATTGCCCAACCACATTTTTTTTATTGATTGATTGATTTTTCTACCATGATTTTTCTAATTTGTCCATTATGGTCCCCCCACCCCCAGGGCTTAATTTGTGTCAGGGACTTCCAGGACTCAGCCCAGGCTCCTTCTCCAGACCCTTGCTGCTGCTCTTCAAGACCTCACCCACAGCTGGATACAGAAGCACCAGCCTGAGCCCCGCTCTCTCCCCTGAGAGTGTTGGGGTTGATTGGTAGTGCCAAACAGGTGATCAGTGGCAGGGATTACCCCAACTCTAGTTTGATCCTGAGTGTCAGATCTGCAGAGAGCTGAAGTGGTATGATTGCAGGAGGCAGAAGCAAAACTTGCAGAAGATTTTGGCGATCCAGCATCTTGAGTCTTTGACTTGTAAAGTTGCTGGTGAGGATCAGGTTGAGTTTCTTGCCCTGACAGGCCTTCTGTGCATGTACTGTGTGGTTGCCCAGGCATCTATTCTTTCATGCGTATGCTGTACACAGCCATACCCTACCCCTATATCCAGCCCATACCCCATGCACCTACCACCTTTCTCTTTTATATTAGCCCTACCTAAAGGGTCTTCTAAATTTGCATAAATGGATGCGTACAAATTTATGCAAATTGGCACTGTTCTGTTTTCTTCTCTGGCATAGGTTGCAGTCCTATTGGTGGCAGCAATGCTAGCCCCAGCCCCATTAAGTTTAACTGATCCCTGAACAAAGGCTGGCAAAGTAGGGGTAGGACAAGGGACTGGTGAAATCATGGGGCCTGGAGTGGCAGGGCAGCTCTGCTAGTCCCTTTGAAGACCACCTCCCCATGGGACTTTCTGGGGCAGTCTTGATTCCTGGCATCTCTTTGGTTACAAATTATGCCCTCAGTTCCTTACATCTTCATTGGAAACATCTTGTACTGCAGCCAGGATTCAAAGCTTGATGGCTCACTGGGTAGCTCTGGTATAGGCTGTCAAATGTTGTGTTCTAAGAGCTGTCCAGGAGGCTGAGATTCAGGATTGAGCAAGGCTAGCAGAGAAAGTCAATGTGCTTGTTTGTTTGTTTAAAATTCTTATACCCCGCCCTCTTCAACCACAGGCGGCTTACAACAAATATTATAGGGACAACATACATTGCAGCTTGTTACATGTTCCTTCCTGTGAAATGAAAGAACAGAAATAAAAGCATAATTAAAACAGGTCCCAAGTCTGAGTGTGCATCTTGGCTTGCGGGGGAGTCTTGCTGGTCTCCTGCCCCTCGGACTTTCCCCGATCATGAGCTGGACTTTACTACTGGTCTACTACATCCAGGTCAGTTTCTCCGCAGTCATCCAAAAGAACACAATATTCTTAAGAACAGGAACACCCTTGCAGCAAACAGGTTTACAGTGGGTGGGGTGGGGTGTCACATTTTCAGGCGCTCAACAGTGACCCTGAATAGGACATTCGAATCCTGACAACCAAATCAGAAGAAACAGTTTCCTGTCTATTATTTTTGGGTAATTTCGGATGATGTCTAAATGAAGTGTGAGAGGGTGCCTTTCTTCCTTTAATGGGAGGGGGGAATGGGAGCAGCCTAGACAATGAAGGCTAATTAATTAAGGTCACTTACCAGCTGACCTGATCAATCTTGAAGTCTGAAAATTATCATGAGCAGAGCAAGATGGGGGGAGTTCATTTACCAGCTCTCCCATGCAAACCTTGAGGCTTTCCCTTCTAGGTAGGAGGGGAAATCAAAGACTCAACCTGTCATGAGGATTCCTAGGGGAGAGAACAGACAGACCTGTGGTTGTCCAGGTTAAGGAAGGTCTAGGACTAGGAAATTGGGATAGTAAGAGGCTGGGGAAAGAGTCTTAAGAGGATCCTAATGAAAGAATCATTTAATTCAGAAGTTCTCAACCTTTTTTTTTTTTTTTGGGGTGGACGTAGCACACCTGTAGACTCATTCACATAATACTCCCACCCTTGCAGACTTGCCACTTGTTCTTTAATTTGTCTTGTCCAGTAGCAATGCATTCACACAGCTGCTGAATCCCACTTCTTGCACTGGATGGCAGAGAACAAGGAATCATCAAGGAGAACAGGGTGTACTAGTAAGAATTTTCCATTTCACCCATAATGTGGGTTTGTGCCATCATTCTAGGTCAGACTTGGCCTGAGGCTTCTAAGCTTGCAAGGCCTGTCAGACTCCTGGTATAAACTCCAGTTGTTTGTTTCTAGGTTGTGATGACTCCTGGTCTTTAAATAGTAGGGCAGTGCATCCCCAAATTCTTCTTGTGTGATCCCTTTTTGAGTCGTATGTCATCCTGTGACCCCAGTCAACAACAGAGGAGACATGTAAAGTATAAATCTTATATTAGCAGTGTGTTGCTAAACTACTGTAGTATGGACCTTCGAAGCTTGCAGTGCAATGCATCCGTGTCCCCATCAATAGTGCTCCAACATGCCTTGCTAGTCAGGTGAGACACAGGGAAGAGGAGAACTGTGCAACTGCATAGCATAGCAAACCTGGAGGTTTTATACTATGGTGTTTATACACAAAATGATTAATTTACTCAAAATAGGTTTCACTGCGAGGGTACAGTAGTGCTTGAATAAAACGTACACTGCCCCCCATTTATTTAACTGTACATACGTTGAATTTCTAATAAGCTGAACAGAGGTCCCCAAAATTTTGACTTAACAGGACCCTCCTATATTAATAGTTGATTCATGGAATGCTAAGTTCTGCTCCTATTGCTTTAAATAAAAGGGTTCTACTGGGCTTCTATTTCTGATATTTTTGCTGCTGACATTAGTGGCAGTAGGTTAGGGCAGTATATGTATGTGTGACAGCATGATGACTTTTGGAGAGCTCCTCTTAAATCATTCTCAGGTGATAGTTTATGCTTTTATACCTAAAGAAGAAGGGTTCATAAGTGTGTAGTTTTGATGGGAAAGCAGGACAGGATTAAAGGATGTGGAACCTCCATGATAAACCATACTTTGAGACTCCCTCCCCTCTCCTCTTACAGAGGCGCAAGGTACCTGTCCCATCATGGTCCACTTTGAACATTAGTACAAGCTCCACCCGCCAGAAGAGGAATGGTGGGAGGGGAAGGCCAGTTGAGGGCATATGCTCAGGGTGAGGTGGATCATGCTCGTTTCACAGACATCAAGGCCGTTTTTATACAAGCGGCCAGATGCAGTGTGTTGAAGAACACGCTGCCTGAAAAGCGCCACAGAGTGCGTTTAGATGCACTGGAAGCATCTGGCTGCCATGGTTCGCGTGGTCTTTTTGAAGGCGCATTTGGGAAACCCCGATATTGAGGCGTCCCAAATGCGCCTTCAAAAAGGTTGAGAGCCGCGATTCCTATGGTGACCGGCTACTTCCAGTGCATCTAAACGCACCCTGTGGGGCTTTTTGGGAAGCGCATTCTTCAACACGCTGCATCTGGCCGCTGGTGTAAAAGCAGTGTAAGATGTCACAGATCCACCCCCTATCCTCGAGTGCATTTCCATAACTCTGCTCTCTTCCCCTTGAGTGATCTCCCTCAGTGCTCGAGGGAAGAGACTGCATCCAGGGGCCGGATCCAGTAATTGGAAAGGGGCCAAATAAAAACACACTATGATGAGACGAATTTGACCTATGGACTGAAGGTTCCCCATGCAGGGACAGGTCCTATATAGTGTTTTGTGTGTGTGTGTGCACACCAGTCAGCTTTGGGGCAAGAGGGATGAGGCGAGGAAGAAAGCAGTGCCCTTGCCCTCTCCAACTGAGCTGCATGTACATGACACCTGCTACAAGCTCTGGAGTCTTGCACTGACGTCATCCAGAATCACGGGGCCTGCAGGGCTAAGACGACGTGCCCTCATGCTGACTAATCTTGATCATGGGGCCTGTCCTAAGGTTGGGAGCCCTCATGCAGGGCAGGCTTTACCACAGGGTGACTCATGGCAGCCACCCTGGGCCCTGATCATTCTAGGGACCTTGCAGTAGCTCCTATTTTCACCAGGGCAGGTTGTGGGGCCCCAATCTCTTTCAGCAGGGCCCCAAACATGACCACCTTTAGGACCCCGCAGAGAATGCCCCTAAGGGGGAGGAGCCACCAAGGCCCCTGCATTCTATCTTTGCCCTGGACCCCACATATTTTAAGGGCAGCCTTGTCCTCACAGCACAGTCAGTACAATGATTGATGCTGTCCTGTGACAGAGCGCTAACCCATTCCGAGTAAAGATGGTGACCGTGATCTTGACTGTTGGGCAAATTCTCTTCATTTCAGACTGCTTGATATCTGTAAAGACTGAGGGTAATTTCCTAGCACTAACCAAGTAACTGGGTGTATCCCACCACTGACTTCAGTGGAAGTAGGATTTCTCCCTTATACAGTGCCTCCTTTGTAAAACATTTGCAGAGCATCTAGCAATTATTTCCCTCTAGCTGCCAATGAAATCACAAGGGCAGGAGTACTGTTTGGGAACCAGATGTGATTCAGAGAAGCAGATGGAATTTATTTATTTATTTATTTATTTATTCCCCCCCCCCCCCAACGTATTTCTGCAGAAACCTTGTGGCACAGTTGAGAACAGACGTTTGATCTCTGATGCTGCAAAGATCTGCTAGGATCCACTGGGTCAAAGCTCTTCTTGTTCCTGTTGCCTAATGAGTTACACCTTTCTTAAAGAATAGGGGTGGGACTCCAGGTAGAATTTCGGATTTGGATTTTTCAGTTTCGGTTCTTTAGTAATTTTGGATCTTGATTTGGAGTCGATATTTTGCATGCATTTCCCGCCCCCACCCCCCCAACGAAGTCAATGGGAACGAACAGCAATGTTAAAGATCCAAATAAAATTATCAGCGTAAACGATCCGAATCACCCAAAAAAGATCTGATACTCAATTGGTTGTGATATTTTAACTGATACTGGAAGTGAAGACACTGTAGTTTGCTTTGAGGCATTCCTTGTCCACCATGTAGTGAAGAAGAATGAGCTATAAAAGAATAATTACCATTTTGGCCAGTTTCACCACACTCTTTTAAAACTCAATATTTAAACTCCCCCCCCCCCAACCCCCATCTCTCAGATTGTAAGCCCTAGGGTAGGGACCGTGTCTATTCAATTACTTTGTAACACGCCAGGTACGTTGCTGGCGCTAATAAATGCTTGATAATAATAATAATAATAATAATAATTAAGAATAATATTCTGTTGATTCACGCATTCTTCTTATTTTAAAAATAAAAAACTCCCCTAATGTTTACAGTGGATCACATCCTACCTGGGTATGGTAGAGTCAATGAAATCAATAACCCTTTGCTGATTGACACCTGCTGCTGATCTGGACTGATAATATTTATTTATTTATTTAAGGGTGGGGACTCCTAGGCAGTCTCAGTTTCCCCATGCAAAGGTTGTGGCACCATCCTGGCTTGCATGAGACACCAACCCCTGGAGCAGCAGCAACCCACCAGGAGGGACGTTTTCAGAGTGAGCGGGGCCAGTATTCCAGCCCTGCTCATGCTGAAAACTTCCTTCTTGATAGGGTCCTTGCAAATGGCCCGAGCGCTGCTAGAAAATTTTCAGAGAGGGCAGGGGTAGCGTGTTGGTCCTGCTCCCTCCCCTGCCCACTCTCAAACTGCTTGCAAAGGTCCCCCTCTAGAGGCTCAGCTGATCCCTCTTGCTCCTCCACGGTAACTACACGCCCCTGGATACATTCAAGAAGTTGAGAAGTTGCAGGTGCATGTGCCTAGTTTAGTTACAAGTGGAGGAGATGGAACCTGAAGGACAAGACCGTATAAGAAGTACCAGTGAACATCAGGAGGGTGAGGGAGGAACATGGGAAAGCCTGATGGAAGAGGTAGGTTTTATGAGGGATTTGGGAGCACTGCAAATGGGTTCAAGGAGGAAGTTCCAGGCTTTGGGGGGAGCATTGGAAAAGGGGCAAAGATAATTTATGGAACAGAAGACTCAGGTGAGAGAAGTGGAAGAGGAGGAGTGAGGTTCCTGGGTGGGAATCTTGAAGAGTAGAACTTTCCAAGTCGGGTTGTGTCATCTGCATTTGAGACCATAATTTTGGTTAAGTCTCAAGATGGGGTCATGCTAGCAAAACGTTTGGCAACTGCTGTTGTGGAAGGACTTGAATGTCTATGGAAGAACATCACACTGAAAACTGATTCCCCATCCCAAGATAAAAAAAAAAATGGACAGAGTAGATTTAAGCACCACGAGGTCTCTTAATAAATGGTGGAGACAAAGTAGTTTGTGTGATCTCTTTTATTGGACCAACTTCTGATGGTGAGAGCATGCAAGGTTTTGGGCCACATAAAACTTAGTTGGTCCATTAATAGAGTGCATATAAAAGAAAGATTTGATGTTTGGAATCGTGTCATGCTGGTTCTAAGTAGCGGACAAGAAACGGAGATATGGTGAAACTTCTTTGGACTAACTTCTGTGTATGCTTTTGAGCATTCACACACATTAAATTGATGTCATTTGGGTGTAGACTTCATCTGTTGGTAAGGGGTTGGGGTTAGATTCTTCTGTGGTCTGTGGAGCTAGGCTGACATGTCATCTGAAAATCTGGCCCTGTGCCATTTAACCTAACTCTATGGTATGGCGAGGAGTATGTGGGGCAGATGCAGTGGTGTTATTGGAAGGCCCTTTTTACACGGGTGGCACCCACGCATGAACACCCAGAAATCTGGGTGTTCATGTGTGGGTGAGTCTCGTCAGAACCGTGCTGTGGCTGGGTGGGGTGTGTGTGTGCGTGCTCCCGCATGCACACCCGTCTACAGCCATCCCCCATGTATGGAGGCATTGGACGAAACGGAGGTGCCTCTGTGCGTGGGTGATGAGTGGTTGTGGGGGGAGGTTGGTGTGCGCTCGTCAGAACCTCCCGCCCACAGACCACAGCACACGCTGACACACCACTCCCCCCATGTGCTGCGGCCCGTGTAAAAAGGCCAAAGATGGCAATTTTCAGGCTCCACAGGTTATTTCTTCTGTCTGTCATGCTTTGAAATCTCCTCTTTCCTCCAGTCCTTTCCTGTCTGTCTTTGCTCTGGCTCTTTTTCTTTCAATTCACAAGTAAAACATCATGGGCAGATATGATGAATGTGGCGTAGTAAATTCTTTTTCTCATTTCACCATGAACGCTACAGGATTTTGTTTTTCTTTTGCGCAATGGTTTAATCAAGGCAGAAATCTTATAAAGCCCCTTCAGCTTTAAAAACATGTGATTCCTTGGTTCCCATAAATCATCTTTTATGTTCTGGCTGGAGGCATGTGATTTTATGCCTTTTTAAAGGGCAGAAAAGATGAAAAATGAATGTGTCTGTTCTTCCTTTTAACACACATACAAAGGGTAGAGAGGTTAGTAGTGATGTCATGCCTCGGTTCGTGTTGTCCAAGTTCTGATATTTTCTTATTTTTTTGTAGACATTTAATTTCATAATCTCAAGAAAGCATGCCAGACCTTACATTTTGTATGATTACTGCATCACTCAGCTGGCTGTACTTACCGGATCTTCAGCCATATGCAGTGTAAATACCACCAGCCGTCTTTTCTAATCACTGAAGATCGGCACTGGCAATCCTTCTTATTGGCTCATGCAGGACTATTGAGTTATCATGTCTAGCAAAGACATGCTTGGAGCCCAGTATCACTGCAAAGGGAATCACTTATGTGTTCTGATGTCTCCTATGCAGCCCTATTGATAACCATGGTTTAATAAACAGTACAAAAGCAGGTAAAACAATACCTCTGGTCAGTCTTTGATGACTGACTCCAGGGTGTCTGTGTCTGGATCTAAAAGCATGAGCCAAAAATACTTATGATTGAGCTAAAAGGCTCACTCTATTTACCTGGAGGCAGTTGCAGACTCATGAACTGCAATAAGGAACCAAGCCATTAGAGGGAGACAAAGGGTGTCTTTGGACATAACATCAACGGGTGTCTGTGTGTTTTGACCTTGATCTGAACACCGGTTTGGCCCTGTGTTCACCATGTGGCGCTGCTTAGAGACACAGCCCATCTTGGGGCAAATGAGTGTTTTGCTTGCTACCCGATATCAGCACGCAAGCGCTGCTGCCTTGTTTGGTGTGTTGTACCTGCTAATATGCCACGTGATATCATTAGACACGACGTCAGCCACGTGTTCAACCAGAACACGCAAATTGTCCTTGTGATGCAATGGTGTTCACATCGCGTGTTCAACTGCTGGCCAAATTGGTGCTGGGGTTGTTATGGTGCTTACACACAATGGCCAAACACAAGCTTAGGGGTTTTGACACCCGATCTTTGTTATGTCTACAGGTGCCCAAAGATATCCTTTTAATGGGGAGCCTGTGGGCCACATGTGGCCCTCCAGCGGTCAACCTGTGGTCACCTTCATCCTAGATGTTTACAGCTTGACCCTAAACCAATGAGTTAAATTTTGGGCCCTGGAACATCCTGGTAGTTCGGAATCCCTTAACTCTCATCTCTCCATCATCCTAAGTTTTGAAATTAATTTCTGAAGAACATGCTAGTATTTTATGTACACATACATAACTTGCAATTATTATTTTACTCATAATAATTTAATATATATGAAGAAAGAAATTCTTATAGTTTTTGCGAGGTCCCATGGGGAGATTGGTGCCTGCTGCAATTGTATCTCCATTTCCCTCCCTCTTGTCAGTCCTGCCAATGGGAACCATTTACTACTACTGCGAATAAATAATAAATAAAATATAATTTTCTAGTGCTCCCCTGCTTTCAAATGGCACTTGGATTTACAGTCATAAAAATATAAAACCAATTTAAAAGGGGAAGGTAAAGAGGGAGGACAAGCTACATTAAGAGGAACCAGCAGTGGATCTTAAAACACCTAGAGAATAAATGAGTTTTCAGGTGCTTTGTAAAGGTGAGGAGGGATGAACTAAGATGGACAGCCAGAGGGTGCACGTTTCACACTGAGGGGCCTGCCATGGCAAAGGCTCAATCATCTGCCGAATTAACGATGTAAAATCAAACAGTGGGTGGTTCCTGAGCGCAGATAACCATCAATCTGAGGCTTCCGGAGCAGGTCTCAAATACTATTCCAGGGCCAATACTGTTGTTCAGGGTCCTGAAAACCAGCAGCTCAATCTTAAAACTCTACTGGCAGCCAATGTAGAGAATGCAGAATTGTATGCATTAGGTCCAGATCTGGTGTAACTCTCATCTGACACATTTGGACTGGATTGTATCATAATATTTTGCAAGGAGTCTGACTTTAAAAGGGCCTGGGATTTTAGTCTTAGTTGAGCTAGTAAAGAGCATCTTGCTGCCATAGAGTCACAAGGCTAGAAGGAACCTCAGGGGCCATCTAGTTCAGCCCCTGACACCACTGAAGGACCTTGCACACCTCAACCATTCGCACAGAGAAACCCCACCAATAGCTACAAGCAGAGACTCGGACCAACCAGAGCACACCGATGCCTGCCCCTTGGCAGTATTTAAGGGCTGGACCTGCAGCCCTTTGATTATTTATTTTATTTATTTATTTAAATAAATTTATACCTCGTCCCTCCTGCTGAAGCAGCTCGGGGCGGCTAACAGTCATAAAACACAATTAAATACAATGATAAAAAATACACATCTAAATAAATAACATATCATAAAACAAAATATAATGGAGGCTGCCAAAATAAATCCCCCCAACCCACCCTACTCCAATCCCCCCCAACCCTACCCCTCTCCCTCGCCAAAAGCCTGGCAGAACAGACAGGTCTTGCATTGCTTCTGAAAGGAGGAGCGGTCCAGGGCCACCTGGGCCTCTGTCGGGAAGGAGTTCCACAGCCTCGGTGCAGCCACCGAGAATGCCCTCTCCATAGTCGCCCGCCCAGGATACCCGGGGGACTTTGAGACGGGTGCTCCTGGCAAACCGCAGGTGAGATTGCCCACCATGTTTTTAGCCAACGTGTAATTGTACAAAGGCTAGATATGAATCCCATCCCATCCTGTCTGTTTTGGTGTTTTGCATGTGCCCTACAAAATCCAGTTTTCTTTTGCTTCAGAAAACATGGCAGACTCTGTTGGATTGAAGACAATAAGAATCTGGCTGCTCTGTTTCTGCTCCGAGGAGAAGGCAGAACAAATAATCACCAATAACTTTCATAAAAAGACTTAGAAAAAATATTGCACTCTCTGTGCTGCCAAGTGACTCAACAGAGCCACCGAATGGACTTATTTTTAGTGGCAGAAATCTTGATGAAGTGTTATCAAAAATTAAGGCTACTACATGACCAATGCCAGAGTCTCCTGGGATGTGTGGAAATAACATCATATCTTTTTTGATGTTTTTCATGGGATGGAATCTACCAGATCTCATTTGCAGGGCTGTAAAGAATATAAATAAATAGTTCACAAGCAGGTATAAAAGGCTCCTTGCCAGGCTGGGACTTGTAGTGGGGAAGGGGGCCCAGGGCTGTAGAAAATCTACTTGCCAGCTCAAAATGTATACTCACCAGAGATGAACAGGTGTGTGGATTTTTATAGACCTCCTCATTTGTGTCTGCTTGATGTGGTGGAAGAGCTGACAGGAATGAGTGTTTCCAAGGATCCAGAGAGGTGAGAATGTTTATACTTGAAGCACCAAATCCCTTGAATTTGGATATTTAGTTTCCACCGATTCGATACTGGAATCTGTAATTCCCAGACTGAAGACAGACAGAGTGTGGGTACAAGTGCATTGGGATGTAGGGTTGTGGCCTTGAGGGTGAAAGGAGAAACTGATCAGAGAGGCATGGGGCAATAGGGATGGAATGTGGTGTAGATGGGTTTAGAACGTGGGTGCAGAGTTATGGGAAAAGAAAGGGATGGGTGCAGGGGAATGGGGCTGTAGGATAGCAGAGGAGAATGTTGTGAGGTATAGGAATGAAGCTGGAAAAGGAGGCATGCACAGGGATATTGGGTTTGAGCGTACTTCAAGTGTGGATAAAGGCAAGTGGTGGTGGTGGGAGTTGAGACTGCAGAATTGTTTTATTAATTATTTTTATATATTATTTTAAAATGTCTTGTGAGCCACCCCGAGCTGTTGTAGGGCTGGAGGGAGCGGGATACAAATCACTAAATAAATAAATAAATAAATAAAATTAAACAAATGGTGATGCCAGTTTGGGACCTCAGTTTCCGGCCATTTGACATCCCAAAACAGAGAGACTATCCAGGTGAAAATTGGATGAGTAGCAAGCCAGGCTTCAAAGACTGTTTACAGTGTTGCAAAGGGGCCTTAGAGTAACTGAGCATCTGGCTTTTTTCTGTCAAGTCAGCACTGATGGGTAAAATGTTGGGATACACTGAAAGCCTTTCTGATGGATGCCGCTCTCTGTTATTTCACTGTGTTCTCTTGGCTCTTCTTTCTTGCACATTTTTATTTTTAAAATATTTTACTGGTCATCTGGATTTTAATTTTTTCAAAGGAAACAATCTGCAGTATAATATACTTCTTTAGACAAACAGAACTTTGCTTCAAATTGTAACATAAAAAAACCCCATTGAAGGAGAAAAGGCATACTTGGCTGAGTTCCTCTCAGCATTATCTGATGTACAGTATTTTGTTATCCTTAGATGGTCTGCTATTGTTTTCCCTCTCCTCAAACAATGTGCTTGCAACTCTGTGTGTGTGTGTGTGTGTGTGTGAGAGAGAGAGAGAGAGAGACCAAGTTATTGATGTTGTATATTAAGCTACACTCCCACAGAGGCAATATTGTTTAGTGGATAGGGTGCTGTTTTAGAAGTCAGGAAATCTGGTGTCTGTTCCTTACTCTGCTACTGACATTGGAGAAGTCACTTCACCCCAATATATCTCAAGGGAACAGCTATGATAGAGAAAGATGGTATAGCTGTACTGGGGAGCGCAAGCCGGAGGGGGTGGGGGTGGTGGTACAATCCCTGGTGCAGTTGAATCTCATGCCAGTGGTGAGGGGGCCCATTCCAACCTATCAACATGCCGGATTCCTCTCTTGTCAACTTTTATTTATTTAGATTTATAAATTGCAGTACCCTGAGGGCTTATGGTGGGTAACAACATAAAACGGATATGAAATAAAATGTGGAAATAAATAAATAAAATTAAAATGTACAGCATAAAACCTGCACAAAACGTATTTAAGGACTTACCCTTGCCCACTGAATGCTTAACCAAATCAAAAAGTTGATCATACCTCTTGAAAATTTCTCAGGCTCTGACAAACCTCCAGGATAAGGGAGTTCCAAAGTTGTGCAGCAGCCTTTGGAACTAAGCAAGTCTTAAGGGTCATGATGAAGCAAAGGGGAGGAAGCAATTTTAATCAGATATGTAGAGCCTGAGTTGTTTTGGGCTTTACAGATCAATACCCCAGCAGCTTAAATTCTGCCCAGAAACTACTGGAAATCAGTGTAGACGCTGTGCTCCCAGTGAACTACCCTCATCAGAAGGTGGACAGTCACATTCTGCACCAGATGCATCTTCCAAACAGCCACCAAGGGCAGTCCCACGTAAAGTGCCTTAAATAAGCATTACTGAAATTTAATCCCACGACTCCCGACACCACTATGCAAAATGTATCAAATTATCAACCAGGAACATGATCTCATCCACAGATATTGTGACCCCACTTAGGGTCATGGTGCATAGTTTGTGAGCTTCTGGCTTCAAGTGTAAACTCTGGGGTGCGTGAAGAGAAGTGCTGCTAATTGTGCACTTACTCAGTGCAGTGTGGCTCTGATATCAGGAGAGGCCTCTGAAGTGTTACTGCAGTATGGGTTGTTGTGAGGATTAAAAGTTGTGTTAAATTGTTCTCTGTAAAGCGCTGTGAGTGCCATGGCATGGGGGCGCTATATAATAATAATAGTAATAATAATAATAATAATAATTATTTTATTTTATATATTAATTTTATTATTGAGCCACAGGAGTGACTCTATAGTTAAAGTGGCTGCATCAGTGTGTTAAAATCACAAACATTCTATTCATTATATAATTGGAATGATTTCTCCCATCATTGGGTATTTTCAGACGTTACGAGATCACGCTCAACCACAGTGAACCACGCTCAACCCCGCGGCGGGGCCAAAGGGCCCTGAACGTCTGTTCGG
>QEPC01003194.1:3147647-3163002 GCA_003113815.1 Sphenodon punctatus
GCACTGCAGAAGCTGCATGAAAGGACCAGCTTGAACAGTAAGCTGTTTCTCCTAAGGAAACTGTACCAGATGAGACTTGGTAAAGGGAAGGAGATGCAGGATCACATAAATTCAATGCTGGAAGTGGCAGCACAACTGCGAGGAATCGGTGAAGAAATAAAAGGCAACCACGTGGCAGCCTTACTTCTCTGCAGCCTGCCTGAATCATACAGCACCCTCATAAACACCCTAGAGACAAGGCCTGAGGCAGATCTAACACTGGAATTTGTAAAAGGGAGACTCATGGATGAATTCCAGCACAGGAAAGAAATCACGTGAGACAATCAGGGACAGGATAAGGAAACTGCCCTGAGAATTGCACATAACAGATTGCACAAGAAGGAAACAAGGGCATGTTTTCGGTGCAAGAAAGGACACCTAAAAAAAGACTGCTACATATGGAAGGCAGAACAACAAAAGCAATCTCCACAAGTGTCTAAGCAAAGGGCCAAGGCTACAACCAGTGACACAACCACAAAACAGTGGAGAGGATGTTTTAGAGTAACAAAGGCCAACTCATCATAGGACTGGTGCGTCAACTCTGGAGCCACAAGTCACATGACCAGCGACAAGAGCTTTTTCACGGTACTGGACCCAAGCAACAAAGAAGAAATAGACCTCACTGATGGAAGCAGCATCATTGCAGAAGGTATTGGTGAAGGAATTCTAAGTTGCAACAAGCCACACGGAGGCACACTAGCAATACCAGTAAAGGATGTGCTGTATGTACCTGGCTTAGAGGGAAGACTCCTATCCGTTAAACGCCTAACAGAGAAAGGGCTCACCATCAAGTTCTGGGGTAATGAATACAAAATCCAGAAGGGGACAAGGGTCCTAGCCAGAGCCTATGCAGATGAGTACCTGTATCACTTGAGTGCAACCAAGGAACAAGCAAAACTCTCTGCACATGATCAACACAAGGACTGCATTCATCTGTGGCATTGACGCCTGGGTCACAGGCACCCAGAAAGTATAAAGGAACTGCAAAGACAGCAGCTGACAAAAGACCTGAGGCCCCTTGACCATGAGATGTGAATGCTGTATCAAAGCTAAAGCCACCAGAGCAACACTCCCCAAGGTAAGCCAGACAAGAACCTCCAAGCCACTTGACCTCATACACAGCGATGTGTTTGGTCCCATGAAAGTACCCACACCTGGAGGGAACAGATACATAATGACATTCATAGATGACTACTCAAGATACACAGTCACATACCTCATGATGCATAAGGTTGAATTACTGGAAAAACTAAAGGACTACATAACCACGACAAGCAACAGATTCCAATGCAAGCCGCTCGTACTTCGAACCAACAACAGAGGTGAATACACAGGAAAGAGAGTTGAAGACTTCCTGAGAGCCCACGGGATAGAGCACCAGAAGACGGTACCATACACGCCCGAGCAAAATGGGGTAGCTGAAAGAAAGAACAGAACCTTAACAGAAATGATCAGGTGCATGTTGACTGACTCCGGACTGCCAAAAAAATATTGGGGCGAGGCAGTAGTTACGGCGATATATCTACAGAACTGACTCTACTCAAGAACAGCAATTAAAACTCCGTATGAACTCTGGTATGGAGAGAAGCCTAGTGTGGGACACATCAAAATGTTTGGATGCAAGGCATACGTGTACATTCCGGAAGAGAAATGCACCAAACTACAAAACCGAGCTGTGGAAGGGATTCTTGTTGGATACAGCGAACACTCCAAAGGATACAGAATCCTCAACCCACACACAAAGTAACTATCGGCAACAGCGTGACTTTTAAAGAAAACCCAAGCAACAGTGAAATGTCCTTACAAGAATCAGGAGAAGAAGCATGTCCAGAAACAGGAGATGAAGAGCGTCCTGAACAAATAGTTGAGATCAGTACAAGCTCAACTGAGATGCAGGAACAAACCCGATCACCTGCAGATGTTGAAATCAGAAGATCTACCAGGGAAAATAAAGGCAAACCGCCCAACTGCCTGTCCTACAAAGCAAGTACCGACAGACTATCTGAGCCATCAACATGGGAAGACGTCTTACAAACGTCAGAAGGGGAACACAACAAATGGACAAAGGCAGCCACAGAAGACATGGTAGCAGATGCCCTCACAAAACCTTTAGCAGGAGAGCGCCACCGAAAGCTACTAAGTAAAATGGACATAGTAGGTAATCTTCTGTCTTTTGAGAAGGGGTGTTGCTATATGCAACATCCATAAGTTAATGCCTGCTGTATTAAGAACAGTAATTGACTACAGAGCCACCAGATGGCAATGCTAAGTTTATGTGTACATGGAAGGGAGATGGGGTTTTGCAGTTGAATTCCTTGATGTAACCACTCCTTCTTCCCTTCTCTCTCATTGTCTCCGTCTCCATTTTGTCTTCTTACTAGTTAGATGTAACTAAGGATCTGTGCCTGAGAAAGCTTAAGTAAGGTTCTGTTTTTTAAACCTTCAGCTGCATTTGTCCTTACTGATTGTGAATCAGTTATTACTCTGCAACAGGTGGCTCATGTGGGGGGGCGGGAGGTGGGCAGGGGGCCAGGCAGGGGGCCGGGCATGTTCTCTCCCAAATTTTCAGAAGCCCTAGGACCTCTGCCCTGTTTCTCTCCCACTCCTGTGCCCGCCCATCAAGAGTTACCGGTTGCTTGTGCCCCTCCGGGACTTTGTGACTTTGGGGGTAGGCTTTTTTGTGAACTGAAGTAATAGTTCATATATTTGTTTTTTTTTTGTTTTTTTTAACTATGTAAAAGGTCTTGGATGGAAGGAATAGGGGTGATGTGTACAGGAACATGAGTCATTATAAATGAACTCACACTCAGGGGTCCTCTCTCTCTCAAACACATGTTGGGAGTTTGTACAGGTTGTTTCCAGATGTACCAGGAGACTTAGTTGTATGTGCAGAAGGTCAAGTGGTAAAAGGCTGTGCTGTGGATCCAATGATTCCATACCTGTTGCAGTTGCAGTTGCAGTCCCATGTAGGGTTCAGAATGGTGTCAAGTCATAGTTCATCCTGAGCCAGGTAACCAATTGGCCTACTGTACATAAGGGAGAAATGTGGTCAACACCATCTCTGACTGCCTTTGACCTCCCCAACCCAACAGATCAGATACCCATTCACAGCTGGGTGGACTGGAGGCAGCCATCCAGTGTGAGATCAAGCAGGACCTGGCCTGACAGCCTTCAGGGAAGTAATAAAGTGCTTCAACCACTCAGCAATTGCACCTTCAGGAAGGTACCACACTGAAAGAATGAATGTTTTATTTGATGTTGCCTTAATTGCATACATTGCCCATACAACCTTAACTTGGCTTATTTGTATGCATTTTGATGTTGCATACTCATTTTTCCACTGAACCCTCTGCTTCATTAAGCGCTTGGGGTGAAACAATGTTCAGAGAGTGTGGGAAGCAAGAATTTGAGGCTGTTGACTGTAGCCAGATTTTATTTACAATTTATTTACAAAAAACTCTTATCCCGCACTCTCCGGCACCGCGGCAGCTGCAGATGATGGAACGTGTGACGTTAGTGAGGCAAAAGACTTGAACCAAGAGAGAGGTCATGTTTGACGGAAAGGAGGGTGAAATGCTCCGACTTCATGGTGATGGAATCAGGGAAAGGGCTTGTGAATACTCGGTTAGCAAGTGTCCTTGGTAATGAATGCGGTATGATGAATGCCAAACAGGCGGATGCAATCCTAACCCTATTGAAGTCAGTGGGAATTTTCCCATTGACTTCAATAGGGTTAGGATGTATTCAGCTGCTTTGCACTGTTCTAGGAGGCATCCCTGACTCTCTGGACACAAAAGAACTGATCCACTGTAGAGAGTCAGTTCTTGAATTAGGGTGTGGTCATCTGGCTTTTTAGCACTGGCACTAGCATTTATTTATTTATTTAAATTTATCACCCACCCTTTCTCGAAGGCTCAGGGCAGATAAGAAGGCATACATAAAAACATACATAAGCTATAGCCAATTAATACTCCCAAGATAAAACCAATTAAAAAACCCAAGTGTATGAAAACATAAAAATTCCCCATTTGAAAATGGCTTCCCAAATTTGGTCTCTGCCGCCCAAACGCCTGACTAAATAAATAGGTCTTGTACTGCAACGCTCTGGCTTTGGCAAACCTCCTGGGGAAAGGGAATTCCAAAGCTGTGGAGCAGCCACCTCTCTGCACGCCTGTGCCATATGGACCTGGTACAAGGATGAAACTCGCAAGAGGGCACCCCCGGTTGACCTTGGGTATTTCAATGAAACACAGTCGTTTCTTAGATATGTAGAGATTTAGTGCCAGCACTGAAAGGAATAGGGACTCTCACTGTTGCGAAGGGCTAGAACTGGTGCTGAACAGATGTGGGCCACTCCTGAGCCACTTTGAAAATGAGTACAAGCATGAGAGACGGAGGGTGCTTAAAGTATGGATGGGGGAACAAATGGGAGGGTTCAGGTGACACATCTATGCCATAGAATTCCATCCCCTGTCTTTGAATGCAGGCCCTCCACTCCATTACCTTCATCATCTGAGCTCACTCTTTCAGTGCTTGAGGGCAGGGGCTGGGTCCATGGGCCAGATCTTGGAAAGGGGCCAAATAAAAAACCAGCCATAGGCCAAATTTGGCCCACAGGCCAGAGAATCATCATCCCTGAGCTAGAGGATCACCGTCTGCAGAGGTTACCCCTTCCCCTTTCTTTCCAAACACTGCTGCCAACCCACGGCTGTCAGCTGTGATTGCACAAGGCAGACTTCCTTTCCATAGGAGCACAATCTATAGCTGCCATTCAGCATCCTCTCAATCCACCTTTCAGCACTGCAGGCCTTGTTAAAACATTCCTTTATTTATTTATTTGAACCTTTCTTCCTTCCCCAACCCCCTTTCCCAAACAACCCCTCACGTTATTCTTTAATTGCCATTAGATTTCCTGAGCTTGTGTAGCCGTAGGCAGAGCACACAGCACTCTGAGCTGTGCACATTGTCTGTGGGTTTGCTATTGAATCAGTGGCGTGCTGTGAATGAGTCAAAGATCCATGGGGACTGCTGGGGATAGACTGAAAGGGGGTGGGTGGCAGCAATAGAAATAGGTAAACACACACTGTTGTGGTATGTTACGGCGCATCTTCCGTCATTGGCGAGGGAGACAACAAAGAGAAGATGAGAGAGAAAAATAAAACAAACTGTCCTGCCAAGGTGATGGGGCTAGTGGTGGTGTCCTCTGCATGGCTCTCCGAGCATGGACAATAACAAGGCATTGCACAGGCATGACTTCATTTGTTTCCATAAGATTGCTTTCTCCTTTTCCCCTTTTCTTTTTGCTTGTAATTGAGAAACCCATGAGCTCACCTCCTTGGAGCGGGAAATGAGAACCGCAAGAGGAAACGAGCTGGAAAATATACATTGGGCCTGGAGGGGAAAAAATGTATAGATTGGAAGGGAGAGGGGCTGAGTATTGGAAAAGTAATTCCTTCTAGCATTGGTGTCTCTCCCACTTCCCTGGTGTCATGGCACCTTTCACAGTAGGTGTTTCAACAGCTCTCCTCGCAAAGCTGCCGGGCAGACTTTTTTTTTGGTTTGGTGATGGAGCGAGAGTGGTCCTTGAAGCTGTGGCATGGGTGAACTGGACTGGATCTCAGCAGTTGTAAATTGGTTCCATTGACTCCTAGACTCATAGGACTGGAAGGAACCCCAAGGGCCATACAGTCCAACCCTTAGCGCTGAAAAAGGATTAGTCATGCCCAAACTGCTTCAACAGATGAATTTGCCAATAGAAATATATAGCCCAGGATAAATTCTGTCATGGGCAGAGAGCAGGAGCAGGTGTTCCAGTGCCTGAAAAGACAGGTAGAGAGTCTCTCAACCTACACAAGCTTATGCCACCATTAATGGCTGGCCTAGTGCAGTGTAGGATAACCATGTCCTGCTGACTAGCCTTTTCCCACCTCTTTTGTACGCTTCTACTCTATGGCCATTTTCAGACGGGACACACCCACCCAGTTCCACCCATTCGCCAAGGACCCAGGCACCCATCTGAACGTGGCGTGGGCGGAGGAGCACTGCTGCAATCCACGCGCTGCCCGCCCATTTCTGCACATGAAACAACCCAGGTTTTTCCCCTGTTGCTCCATGTAGTGCATGAATGGGCAGTGCGTGGGTGCGGGCACACACCCATCTCCTGCTGTCTGAAGCCTGCCCCCCTTCACTAGAAGTGCACGGCGGCGCACAAGGACCTGCCCCACAGGCGGGTCCATCTAAAAATGGCCTAACTCCGGGGGGGGGGGGAGAGAGGTAGGAGGAAGAGGGAATGTGATTAGCTGGGGTAGATGTCACTCAAACTGCAGAATGAAGAACTGAGGGTGTTTTCAAACAAGGTGATACCACACATGGCCACCCCAGGAGTCAACCACCTGAAGGTCGTGTGGGGAGAGGTGTGCTCTCTGTGAGTCAATCGGCACCCACTCATCACCACTTGTGGCACAGTGCCAAGAAATCTGGAGTGCGTCCACGAGTGCTGGGGGAAGCCCGGTTCCACAGTGCTTATGCCCAGTGAGGCCTACATGACCGGACTGAGCTGCTAGAGAGAAGTGTGCCTATGCAGAGCTGAATGGCTAGGGAGGTGAAAGCAGGAGGAGTCTGGCTGGGGCAGCAACATGGAGCCGGCAGAGGGATGCTTGGAAGATCTCCTGAGCTGGAAATGCACGCAGCAAGCCCAAGCTTCACCAGAAGCAAGCGGCTGGATCAGTGGCCTGTGGGACATCTTATGTGTGGGAGGATTAAATAAGCTGGGGACTATGTCTGTGTACCCAGGGAAGGGATTTGGGTGGTATGAAATTTATTATTGTTAATGGTTAATTCTAGTTAAATGAGGTATAGCTTTTACCATCTTTGTATTGTCTGCTCTCGAGACTAATTCTCCCTTCTCCACGCTGGGCACTGCGTGTACAGGTAGAGCTGAGGGTGGGAATTCCATCTGAGAATGGGGTAGCTCCTACTGGAGACTTGGATTCCGCATTCCTCTCTCTGTCACCCTCCACCTCCATCAGACTTCACAGCAGTGGACAAGCTGCAGAGTACTGCTTACTTAGTAGAGCAGTAGAATAAGGGTGAGGAATCTCTTCCTGCCCATGAGTTTCTTTGAAAATAAGTAGTTGAGAGCAAGGGCACTTAAAAGATGTGCTCAGGATGGGGGAAGGAAAAGAAGAGTTTATGCTGTGGATTCATCCCATGTCCTTGAGAATATGTTCTCCTTTCTGATCCCTTCCCTTGTGCTTATTCTTTCAGCACTTGAGGGCAGGGACTGGATGGATGGGTCAGATCTAGGAACTGGAAAGGGTGCAAATAAAAAACAGCCGTGGGCCAGAGAGTCCCTACTCCAAAGTAGAGCTTGTTACTCTGCTTCTGAGAGGAGTGAGGTCTCAGCTTGCATCTAGTCTGTACTGTGTTGAGTCCTGGACTTTAAGGGTAGAGGAAGGAGACCACCGAGATCATTCTAATCTGACTTCCTGTATAAAAGAGGGTTGGTATATGCAACATCCATAAGTTAAAGCCTGCTGTATTAAGAACAGTAATTGACTATAGAGCCACCAGGTGGCGCTGCTAAGTTTGTGTACATGGAAGGGAGATGGGGTTTTACTGTTGATTCCTTTGTGTAACCACTCCTTCTTTCCTTCTCTCTCATTGTCTCAGTCTCCATTTTGTCTTCATACTAGCTAGATGTAACTAAGGATCTGTGCCTGGAAAGTCTTAAGTAAAGTTCTGTTGTTAAACCTTCAACTGCATTTGTCCTTGCTGATTGCGAATCAGTTATTACTCTGCAACAAAGACGCCATTGAATTTCCTCCAGTTATTGCTGTAATAACTCCATTAGAGCAGAACCCAAATCTCCTGCTTTCCAGTCTCATTTGCCCTCCATTAAACCATGGTTCCTCCGGGACTAGAATGCTCACAAGTGATCCAACGGGAAACTCCATGTATCAAATCTCATTGAGCTGTTACTAGGAATTTAATGTCATCCTTTCTCTATATATGACATCTCCCACATCACTTTCTTTCCCTTGCCCTTTTTTAAATTCTTTCTACATATTTCTTTTCTTAAAGTCTTCTCTTTACTTAAGCTGAACACTTTCTGATAGGGACTGGAACATTAACATTTATTATTTGTACAGTAGGGGGTTTCTTGCTCCTTCCTCTGAAGCAACTGGTTGGTTGTTGGCCACTCTGAGGTAGAACACAGCAGCACTTCTCAAAGTAGGGTGGAGGCAGTGGAAAAGCTACCATGGCATGAAGTCTTCTTTGGAAATCTACTTTTATGTAACTTTCCCAGGGGCAGAGAACTCATATCTCCCCATGTTCTTGATTGGCCCCTGCAGTCGGGGGGGGGGGGGGCTTCTTGGAGGTCCCTCGGACAAGGCCACATAGGGCTTTTTCAGCGGTCGCCCCCAGGCTGTGGAACTCTCTGCTTGAGGAAGTCTGATTGGCCCAGAGTCTTGTCTCCTTCCGCCATGGCTGTAAGATCGGACTGTTCCGTCAGGCGTTTGGTGAGGGAGAGGGGTAGGGAGGGGTGGGTTTTTTTCCCCCAGTTGTAGGTTTTTGTTAATATTAATTGTGGTTATATATATATTATATAGATGTTTTTATTGATTTTATGGAATTGTATTTTATATTTATCATTTGCTGCCCAGGGCTGCCAAAGGCAGGATAAAAATATAATAAATAAATATCTCCTGAATCTCAAGTTAGCATTTTACGCACCAGACCATCTTTCCTTTCATTAATAATGAATTTCTTTACATGATGCATTAGATGAGTTCTACTAGCAATATTAACTCAGGAGTTCCTAAATTGTAGGTCAGATCTCAGGTGCAGGTCACACAATCTGCAGAAGAGCCCATGATCCTGATTGACCTGCAAAAGTTATTAATATCTTTCAAACAGGGTTACATGGGCAAAAAAGGTTGGGAACTGCGGTGTTACCCATAGGAGTTCATGAGGTTTTGGAACAGTCTATCCTCAAGCTAGTTTTGGGATTTCCAGGTTTCACAAAACTCATTTGAGTGCATAAACCTTGTCTACAACCACCCACCTCCATCCCTATGATTTGGAACTTTATGTTCTTGAAATTAAACCCACCTTCCCCATGCTCCTTCCCTCACCCTCAATCACTCTCGAGTGATTCAGTTTTGGGGGGAAAAGTTCTCTAGCTCAAGGAAAGCCTGTGCTCTGAATTAGGACCAAGAAAACCATGTTGGCACAAGTGGGCCCCCCATATACGTTGCAGCATATTTATTTTTCCATTGACTAGTTTTCTCTCTGCTCCTTTTTTCTTTTTTTTTTTCCCTTTCACAGACTTTCCTTAAATGAAACACTAACCTAGTAATGTTCAAGCCCACAGTGTTTGGGTGGCCCCTAAATTAGGTCAAGCAAGTTTGCCCAACCCTAGAACAGACTGGACTCATTTTCTAGCACTCACATACTCATTTCATTGGCACAGCCTGTCTCTTTGCCCTTATAAATACACTTCTGTCCTGGGCCTGGAGGATGTTGGAAGGTCAGACATGATTAAGAAAGGGGGCAGGTGACTCAGGCAATAAGATGGCATGCTTAGGCCTGTTTTGATGAGAACATATTGTAAATGGAAAGCTCCAAGGAAGACCAGGTAGCTGTCCAGAGAGTCATCGTTCAGTAGTGTCTTTGGATACAGCTTCTGGTGTTGAGTTGACCTCACTGTTCCTGACCCTCCAGTTATCAGAAGAAGCCCAAGATATGTTGTAGGAAGAACTTAGGGTTGGAAGGGATTTTAAAAGGTCATCTTGTCCTTTTAAAAAGCACCAATGTTCCTTAAACCATCCCTTACAGCTGTTTGTTTAACTTGTTTTCAAAAATGTTTAGTCCACAACTCTGTGGTAATTTGTTCCATTTCATCACCAGCTTTTGACTAGAAAATTCTTCCTGATATTTAACCTGATCTTTCCTCCTTCCATTAGAAAAGCCCATTAATAAAGTGAAAGATTCAAGAGGGACCCTAGATATCCTTGTCTTGAACAAATTTGTCCCATCCTCCATTGAGATCAATGGGAACAGAAGTCTTAGTGGTGGAACATAGTGCACTGATCAGGTCCAATAGTCACATGGTGGACACCTCATGTTGACCCCAAAGGATTTTGCCAATCCTGGAAATATATTGTTTGGTTCCATGTCTGAACACAGGGAGTATAGTGTGTCTTTGGCTCACACTACCTAACTTTGAAGCTTCTTAGTGCTTGTCTATGCAAGAAGGTTGTTGTTTATTAATCTAGCACAAGCAATGTACCTGGCATTGTACAATCAGTAGTTAGAGACAGGCCCCTTCCCCAAGGGGTTTACAATCTAGGAAAGATAAGAGAGGGGATACAAGAAGAGGAGAACATAGGAAGAGTAAGGGATACATTCATTAAAGTTGTACCAGCTTAAAACTGATTTAAATGGCTCCGCAGTGGTGGGCTGATGTCCTTAGCAAGCTTTTCGAGAATATCAGCCTATATCAGGTGATTCCTCCATCTTGGCTTCGGAGCTGGATCGTTCCGATCTTCAAAAAGGGAGACGGAGCGGATCCAGCATCTTATAGGCCGATTAGTTTGCTGTCGATGGTGGGTAAGGTTTTTGTGAAATGCTTACTCAATTATCTTGAAGAATGGGTCGAAGAAAACTCAATTATACCCCAGGAGCAGTTTGGTTTTGGAAAGGGAAGATCGACTACCGACTGCTGCGTCATACTGCAACACACCATCTTTAAATATCGGAAGGTCAGGAAAGGTAAGCTATTCCTGGCCTTCATAGATTTGAGCAAAGCTTTCGATTCCGTTCCTCGGGCCCAGCTTTGGAAAAAACTCCATGGGCTGGGGATCGATGCTAACCTGTTGGCACTCATGATGCAGCTGCACGAAAGTAACAAGGCAAGAGTAAAAATAGGGCCAAGTAATAGAACAACTAAGGAAATTGCCATCTGCAGGGGAGTTAGGCAGGGGTGTGTGTTGGCGCCACTACTTTTCAACATATATATGGCTGATCTTGTTGAGTGGTTGGATTTGGAGGATACCCACCCCCCTAGACTCGGTACCCACAAATTGAATATTCTTCAGTTTGCGGACGATCTAGTTTTATTATCCCAGACAGACAGGGGGCTGAGGAGAGTGATTAGGGCCCTGGATAATTACTGTGCCGTTAATGGATTGACACCTAATCCACAAAAGTAAAAGATTATGCTCTTTGGAGGTCGCAAGACACCGGAGAAGTGGGAGATTGCCAAGAAACCACTAGAAGTGGTTCAATCTTATGTCTACTTGGGGGTGACCTTTTCCAGCAGGGGGACATGGATTAGGCATATAAAGGGTCGGGCCAAAAGAGCGGCCCAATTTGCAGGGGCAATAGTAAGAGCGGTGGAGATTTCCCAGGGTGTGCCGGTTTCGACTTTTCTGAAGACATACCAAGCCAAGGTTGTACCTGCGGCAATGTTTGGTTTAGAGGTTATTCCTCAGCCTGTGATTCAACCATTGGAAAGAGTTCAGAACTCTTTCCTCCGTAAAATTCTCCAGGTTGGGAACGATGTTCCGGGTTCGGTGATGAGAGTGGAAACGGGCACGGCCTCTATGGAGATGCAGGCCAAATCTGCCCTGATTAGATATTGTCTGAGACTGATCACCCTGAGGGAAAATTCCCTCCTCAGGATATGTCTACAGGAAGAATTGGGGTATGAGGGCAATGGAGATTACCCTTGGCTCAAGTATTTGGGCCACCTCCTGCGTAGTCTGGGCTTTTCATTTACCTATTTTGCAGGATAACCCTTGGAAGGGATTAAGAGAGAGATTCGAGCTAGGTTGGAGGATGTCGAGAGGCAGGAGGATTTGGCAGGGGTCAGAAGTTGGATGGTTGCCCCCTGGTTTAAGATGATCAAAACGATATGGGAGTTTGAACTATACTTAGACCATCTACAGAATCATAAACTCCGGAGAAGCTATACGCTTCTCCGGTTTCAGATGACCAAAACTGCGGTGGTGGAAGGACGATACAAGAGGGTCAAATATGAGCAATGAGTATGTAACTGCCCCCTAGGGGGAGTGGAAGGTATAGCACACTTCCTGTTATCCTGTCCTTATTATAATGCCCTCAGGGTGGTTTGGCTTCAGCCGCTTGTTCCTGGCTCATTTCGTCTGAGGCCAGAACAGGGGTATAAGCAATTACTTACCTGCCAAGATAAAGAGGATGTGGTAGCCCTGGTGTCTTATGCGCAATTAGCCTCACGGAAGAGGGACCTGATTAGGGGGGTCTCACAGGGGAATAGCACTGCCATGACAAACCTGGTTAAAGAGCAAGATAGTTAGTAAATAGAAACAGTGGCTCTCCCAGTCTTTTCTGGCTAGGACGTTATTGGCTCGAATTATTTTGTTAGTACTAAGATATTATTAGGCTAGTACTGATGTGGGCTTCTTAGTGTCTTTGTACTATCAGCCATTTGGCATATCGATAAGGTAAAGCCAAGAAATTTGGTGAGACTCTATTATACGGATGACCACATAAATAGGACGGAAGGAGAGAGGGGATAGGATGTTTGGGATTAAGACGCTGCCTGTTCTAATAATTTAGTTATGACCGTATCGGTATCGCCAACTTGATTTATCTTAGACATTGCAAATTTGGTTGTGTATCGATGTTTTATTCCCTACTTTTGTGTTTGTTATTTTCATAGTGTCTTTATGTATTTATGGTTTTGGAGCTTTATGGCTAAAACCAAATGGTTGTAAGTATTTGTTGGGTTTGTTTGTTGTTTTGTATCTGTTGTGTTATGTTGGCCATGGTGAAAGCCCGTGCCTTAAATAAATAAATAAAAAAATAAATGATTTAAACCATTGCAAACAACTGTGTGCACATTCTTAAATCTCATAATAAATTTAGAAATGGTGTACTGCAGTCCAGCTTAAACTGAAATAAGGGTGTTCGCTCAAGTTTGCACTAATGTGAATTTAAACCAAAGTTAGCTACAGTTTGGTTTGAATCTGTTGTACTGAATGGGAATAAGATAGGGCCCCTTGAGGCTAAAGTTGAAACAAATATTGGAAACAAATACTGCACTCAATAAATTTGGTGTGTTTGTATCCATTTAAACTAAGCAAATGCAAAGCAGTACTTACTTCTTGCTTCACTTAATTTTGGTTACTTCTTGTTTGGTATTTTGGTGTCTCTGATATTCTGTACTGGAGTATATCAAAGTGAACAAAGGACCAAAGTAACCAAAATACTGAGCACAAATTAACTGAATAAATGAAGTTGCCACTTTCCAGTTTTATGGATCAGGCCCACCATGGACCCAACCCTGTTCCTTGAGTACACGTCTCATCAGCTACCCCTCTAAGAATACATCTTCATCTCCAGTTCCTTCCCCGGAGTGTGCTTCTTCAGCCCCAACCATGACTGCTATGGGGGGTGGGGGGGTGGGGAGGGGAGAGAAGATGCTCCCTGCCCCCACAAGAAGCTTCCTAATCCCCGGTCCATCTTGTGGGCTTTTTCGTAACACAAAAGTGGTCCACAGTGGGAAAAGGATTCCCTCTAACCCTGATGTACAGTCAGTGTGAACACCCACCTCTTCCCCCCAATTAATTGGGACTGGATTCCCTGCTGATGTAAGTTGGTGTAGCATTGTATCTTATGCCATTTTACTACAGCTGAGCATCCAGCTCTTTATCCAGTTCCCAGAATGAGGAAGAGAACAAGGCATGAGCCAGAGTGTATTTGCTTGACATTTTGTTGGTCTTTCCTTTAGATGACTGGTGCTTCTTTCCTGTGAAGCTCAACCCACCTTATCATCGCATCCTGGTTAGTTACAATCACATAGCTTGTCAGTCCAGGACTTGCTTTGCCTGGAAATGCAGGTCTCTCCTTCCTAACACACCTGCATTTGTCTGGCTCTCCCACCTCAATATTTTTTTTTCCCCATTGGTTGGTTGCGTGCAAGTGTGACCTGCTTTCCAGCTGAGGTCAGGGAATTTCCATGTCATGTGCTGAGAGAGAGTTCCCCTGGCATCTCCTTTCTCTACCCATGCACCGGTTCATTAAGAAACAGCTCAGCGGCCCTTGGAGATGTGCCAGTTTTGAAATAATATTGTCTTTTCAGGGACAGAAAAAAAATATGTTTCCTTTTATATACTCTTAAAAAGAATTCCACAAAGCTGGGTCTGTCCCACCTCCCACCCCAGCCCTCCTTTCTGAAAACACTGGCGAATTCAGCTGCAGAGTGTGACGGCACTGGAAGATGCATACAGCATGTACTGTGCCCTTTGGAATGTTGGCTGCACTTGAAAGACTTCCTTAAATAACACAGGGGCCTTTTGCTGTATCATGTTGTAAGGGTTTTAGTTTGCGGTGGTGCTGAAAGAGTAGTGGAGAGGGGGCTTTAGAGGGAGAGTGGAGAAGGATCCCCCCCCCCGATGATTCATTGGCACAGGTCCATTATGCTTGTGCTCCTCTCTTCCTGTAATAGCAGCTTCCCAGATCAGGATATGATGCCGGGAATGTGAATGCACAGCATAGATGCCCCTTTGCACATGTGCCTCTAGCATTTGGATTGGGTTCTTTTTCCCTTTGACATTTGTAATGCTCCAGAGCCAGTGAAGGGAGTGGTGATGGATATTTATTTATTTATTATCTATTTCATTATATTTGTTAGCCGCCCCCCATGCCTACGGCATTCCGGGGCGGCGCACAATATCATAAAACCCCAATAACAACATTAAAAACAGCAACAAACCAACCCCCAGAAATTTAAAACAGCACTAAAAACCAACACCCACCCTCCCCTCTGAAGGCCTGGGCGAACAGCCAAGTCTTACAAACACGTCAAAAGGCCAACAGACCCGGGGCCAGGTGAGCCTCCTCCGGGAGGGAATTCCATAACGGCGGCCCAGCCACCGAGAACGCCCTCTCCATTGTGGCCCCCCGTCTTACAGGGGGGACCTCCAGAAAGGCGCCCCAGGTGGACCGAAGGGATTGCTCTGAGGCGCAGAGGGCGAGGCGGTCCCCGAGATATGAGGGGCCCAGACCGTGCAGGGCTTTGTAAATCAATACTGACACCTTGAATCTGGCTCGGTACGCTATAGGCAGCCAGTGCAGAGTATGGAGCACTGGTGTTATGTGCTCGCGCCACCCCGTCCCCGTCAGGAGACGGGCCGCCGCATTCTGCACTAGCTGCAGCCTCCGGACCAGAAACAAGAGAAGCCCCACATAGAGCGCGTTGCAGTAGTCTAGCCTCGAGGTGATGAAGGCATGGACGAGAGTGGCCAGATCGGGCCCGGAGAGGTAAGGT
>QEPC01003194.1:3163278-3176791 GCA_003113815.1 Sphenodon punctatus
GACAGCAGGACCTGGGTCAGTTGAAAACGAGAGGTACAGCTGAGTATCATCAGCATATTGGTGACATTGCACCCCAAATCCTCTCACGATCTCCCCCAGGGGCTGCATATACACATTAAACAGCAGTGGAGACAGAATGGAACCCTGTGAAATGCCGCAGGTCAAGGTCCGGGGGCTAGATGTTTCAGCCCCCAGCACCACCCGCTGACTTCTACCTGAGAGGAATGAACGGAACCATCCAAGGTCTGTCCTGTCCAGACCCCCCAAGTCTCGCAGCCGTCTCAATAGCAGCCCATGGTATCAAAAGCGGCCGAGAGATCTAGCAGGATTAAAAAGGTCGAACATCCTGCATCCATCTCCCGGCGGAGATCATCCACCAAGGCCACCAACACTGTCTCAGTACCATAGCCGGGGCAGAACCCAGATTGAAAAGGGTCAAGGAAGCCAATGCTGTCCAAATGTGCCTGGAGCTGTAGGGCCACTGCCCATTCAATAACCTTCCCTAAAAAGGGAAGATTAGAGACGGGTCGGTAGCTGGCGAGTGCGTCCACATCCAATGATGGCTTCTTCAGCGCCCCCTGGTCTCCTTGAGACTGGGTGACAACCTCCCCTGCCGAAGGGCCGCGTTGACTACCCTCGCCAGCACCGTCCCCAAAGTCTCCCTGGAGGCTTTCACCAGCCAGGACGGGCACAGATCTAATTCACAACTTGTGGCTCTAACAGACCCCAGGACATTCACCGCATCGGCCAGTGTCACTTCCTGAAACTCATCCCAGAAAGATCGACCAGGGGAGGAGAATCCTTAGATCTGGAAGCTCTTGTTATTGTACCAAGCTGCAGTCCTTACATGAACAGTGGGCAATATCAGATGTTATACCTGGTACATGTTCAACAACACTGGCAATCCTGAACACAAGTATCAAGTTAACCACATGTGCCAGCTTGCAGGTGACTGTTTGATCTCACAACTGTTACCTAAAGCTGGCAGTGAGGATGAGGGGCTTATTGGGAGTGGTGGGGGGCAGGTCTCAGGGAACAGTGGTGGTGGTGGCGGGGGCAGCAACTCCAGGGAACATCAGCGGTGGTAACAGTGTGGCCTCTACTGCTCCACAAGAGCTGGCAAGCGTGTGGAGCTGGGGTTCGCTCCCCTTGCATTCTTCCCACTTGTCACTGTCCACATCACAACAGCTGTGTCTAGGTCCTCCTTGTCCTGCATGGTGGGCCAAAAAGCAGTTGGGGGTCTACCATGCAGGCAAGTGTGTAGCCGTAAGGTGAGGTGCCAACCAATATTACATTTGCTTTGTGTTTGAGACTTCAGACTCACAGCTATTGTTATTAATTTAGATTGATCTGCTGCCTTTCTTTTTTTAGAAAAAATAAAATAATAAAAAAATAATAATTCAGGATGGTGTGACAAGCTTCTGCCACTCTAGGCCAAGTAGCCACAGGATCAGGTCCAAACTCCTCACGGAGACCCTGGTTGTTCACAGTCACCAGTATGCCTTTATTTACAATGAAAACAATGCATAGTTCCAGAAATGGCAAACGTAACAATAAAGCCTTCTATAATGAGGATCCTTTCACTGGGGAGGCGAGCCCACTCCCTAGGCTACTGGCAGCTTCACTTTCCTGTCCATACCAGAGCAGTCTGGCAGGAGATTACAGGGCTTGGCCTAGGCTCTAGGGATGGGCGAACGCGGTTCGGAAGTTCAGAGTTCGGACCGAACTCAGTCTGTTCGGTTGACTGAACCGAACTTCTGAACTGAACTTGAATTTCAAACCGAACCGAACCGAATTTCCGAACTCCGTTCTGTTTGCCCATCCCTACTAGGCTCTCTGCTTCCTTGCCACGGAGCAAACTTTGAGTCTACTTACCTCTCCTTGTTGGTCCTGGCTTCTAGCTAGTCTCAAGAGCGTGCGGCTTCTGGTCACCTGACCCACCCCAGCCAATTATGTGCCCAGTTAGTCCAAGCATCCCCACCTGGGCAGCTCAAGCCATTTCACTGAGGCTGTTGAAGCCAGGCAATCGGGACCAGAGGCCTCTAGGAGCAGGTGGTGCAGCAGCGGAGGCACTGCTAGCTTACGCTACTCTGCTAGAAGTGGTTTACAAAGAATGAAAATGCAATTAGCATTCTCACCCACACAACTCCAAATCCTCCCCCTCCCATATTAAAACACAATGAATCAGCTCCAGTAATACAGTACAATAAAACGACTGCAACAACCAGCCCCCTCAATCCCAACTCCTACCCCCTACTCTATATTCTCTCTATACAAAGCCGTCCCCTTCACTCAACACAGGGGGCATGACATAACTGCCCCTCCCACCTCTCAATGCCTCTACCCCCCTCTTATGTTACTAGCGTAATATCTGATAATGGCACAGGCCTAGCTATAATCAGGACAGGCAGTGCATCTCTACCATGGCCCTAAAGCCCTTGTGCAATTGCATCCCCTTACATTGGGTGGTAGCGTGGCCATACCACCCCTTTAAAAGAAGACATTTATGAAAAATACATGTTGCAGGGCTGCATTGCTTCCAGTGCTGCCCTGCACCTTGTATTTTTCATAAGCACCCTCTTTTAAAGGGGAGGTATGGCCATCCTACTTGGTGGGAGAGTAGAACCTCCCCTTTTAAAAAGAGGAAACATGAAACATACATGGTGCAGGGCTGCATTGGTTCCAATGCAGCCCTGCACTGGAACCGATGCAGCCCTGCACCATGTATTTTTCATAAGCATCCTCTTTTAAAAAGGGAGGTATGGTAACCCTACCGGAAGGGGGACACCATTCCATCTTCTGCACCAGGGTCCATTTCAATGTAGCTACACCCCTGGATAATGCCCAATGTTTTGGATAGATACAATGATCAGGAACCTTGCTTTGGGTTCTGCTCAGTGATCAATCCCTCTTCTCAATGAGGAGGAATTCTAATCCCATGAATTCCGGTTGTGTTTTGCCACTGACTCTAATGGACCCAAGATTTCACCTCAAGGGTGAAAACCCTTTCGCATAGGCAGGGCTGGCTTTACCTATTTTGCAACTTTAGGCAACATATGAGAATACCACACCCTCTCCCTCCACACTCGTTAAGCTGTGGTTTTACATTCTGGGTATGGGTAGGCGGAAGGGCGGGGTCCTGGTTTCCCACAAATCCACTTCCCAGAAGAAGGGAAGCAGTAGTGCTCCCACAACTGGGTAAGTCCTCAGTGGTAGGGTTGCCACTTTTTGCAGTTTGACCCTGAGACTCCCATTTTGGCCTATGGGTCTCTCGGGGTCAAACAGCACGAGGTGGCATCCCAACTCGGTGGTAATTTGATAGGACAGCAATACTAGCCCTGAACTGCAAGCTTGCATGGTGGGTGGAGGAGCAGGAATGTGGCTAGTCTGGAATGGACCCTGGTACAGAAGACAGAATGGTCATCCCCCGAGCCCTCTCCCCCTGGCTCATGGCCCGCCTCCCACAGTACAGTTGTACCACCTGTGCCTATTATAGCTACACCCTTGTGGAGGAGGAAGCACTCCTGGCTCATTTTGCTGCCATCTTAAATTTGATGCCCTAGGCATCTATCTACCTACTCCTAATGCCAGCCCTGGTAACAGGACAAAAATCCAATTACTGTCTCATGTAAAAACTTACTGATAGGCCACTCAGCCATATTTATTAGTAGAGCTGTGATTGAATATTTGAAAAAAAAAAAAAAAAAAAAAAAAAAGCTATGCAAATCCATTGAACTAGCCTACTTTGGGTTGGTTTCTCCCCACACCGCAGTTTGGTTGGATTGGTATTTTAGAAATATGACTAAATAAATAGTAGTAGTATAGTTTTATAGACTCAACCATTGGTTGCAGCAATTTATACAAACGAGATAAAATAAAACAACAAATCTATACAATTCTATATAAAATACATAATTTGCCTTTATCCAGGGTACACAGGTATCCATAATACAACTCAACCCCGGTGAGATGGTAAACGTAAAGCAAAAGCAGAAAGATAATTCAGCCCCAAGAACATCCTTCGATAACAGCAGACAAAAGCCGCCGACTAGAACAGCCTAGATATAATTTTGTCTTCAGACTCGGTAAAACCTAAGACAACCCAGCTGTCAACCAAGCCCAATTGTGTTCCTCTGTTGCCAGGGCATGTGCAAAGTTTGCAATTTTGACTATAATTTTCCTGCTTGGATTAGCCAGCAAATATGATAGTCTCAGGTGGAGGTCCCAGTGCATTTTCCCTGCCAATAAATAAGTAAATAAATAAATATTTTGGCCATTTTAGTGTTTCAGTAATGTCATTTCAGCAACATGCACGTGAGCAATTGCCAAAAATGGCACAGAGGAAATACCAAAATGACCATGAAACTGAAATAATCAAAATGAAAAACAACCCCCCCCAAATTACTGAAGTGGAATAGCCGAGATAAGTGAATACTCCTTTTAGTCATTTATTTGGATATTCAGAGGACTACTTGAAAATGCAAATAATATCCACAAACAATAGATCTACCATCCATTTCAGCTCTATTTGTTAGTAGAGGGAGTCACTGAATCTTCCAAACTCGCAGTCTGAAATGGATGCACTTACACAGTGGTCACCATTATAAATGCTGTACAACTTTCTCTTTCTGTTACCTCTGTACCCATGATATTGCCTGAACTAGTACAGAGGGATACCACAGAAAAACTGTAAAAAAATATGGTTGTAATATTACTTAGCTTATCAAAATATTTATTTATTTTAAGAGAGCCATTATAGCAGGGGTGGAGAAGTTCTGGCGTCAGCCAAATCCAGCCCATGACTGGATTTTAGTTGACTCCATTCTAATTCCTGGATCTAGCCTCTACCCTCGAGCACTGAAAGAGTGAGCTCAGGGGGAAGGGAGCAGAGATGAGGGCATACTAGGGTTGCCACGTATGCAAATATTGAGGGAACACTTATGAAAAATACATATTGCAGGGCCTGCAGGGGGGCCTAGGGAGCCAATGCAGGCCCTGCGATATATATTTTTTATAAGTGTTCCTTAAAAATGTGCGTAGGTGGCAACCCTAGGGCATACACACAAGCATAGGGGATAGATTAATGGCACAGGTCTATGCTCTGGACCCTCGCTTTCATTTCCCTCATTCTGAGCACATTCCTTAATTACCCCATCCCCAACTTCTGTCTGGTCTGCAGAGCTTGTACTCATTTTCAAAGTGGCCCCTGGGAGGGAAAAGGTTCTCCTCCTGTGTGATATGGCATTGGCCAGTGGAACCTTGGAGCATGTGCCTTATATATTTATATCCTATGTAATGTTGACATTGCTTTACTACTTATTTGTAGGCATGTCTTATTTTTTGTAATTAATCTGAACTCTGCTTCAGTAATATCTTGAATCACTCCCTCCATAGGTTAATTATAAATGGAAAGAAATAAAATTTTAAAATGCGTTTATCCAAACACCTCTTTAATCTGGATCATTATGGATTAGTTTGAATTATTATCCAAACACCTTATTCTGGGCATGTCCTATTCACAGTGCTCAAATACAGTACTGTTTAGACTGCCCTTTGCCAACCCCCACCATTCCAGACACTTTTTACAACAGGGTGCAGACTAGGTGTAAATCGTAACAGGTTTAGCTCCTGAGTTGGACAGCACACCGCCACTAGCACAGGTGCTGTTGACAGTGGCATTGACTTTAGTAGAGTCATGATTCCCTTTCTGATCTCTCTTACGATGGAAGCTTCCCCATATTTCTAATTGTTTTGCTTCTCCTTCTCTGGACTCTTTCTGCTCTTCCCATTTCTGGGATGAGGTGACACTGCTTTTCAGAGTATTCAGGAGAAGGGAATATTTGTCTGTTGACATAGTAACATTTTCAACTGTATTTCTCACCTCCCCCCACTTTTTTTTTTTTTTTTGCTGGCCTGTGCATTGAGCAGATGTTTTCACTGAAAAGTCAGCAGTGACGCCTAGATCTTTTTCCTCAGTGGTACTGGTTACAGTTCATTTTAAACCCCTCAGCGTATTACCTCAGCAATCCATTGAAGTCACTAAATAAGAGGATCACAACTGGCTGGAGTTCTTAGGTCTATTCGCTGTCTGTTTCTTATTATTTTTAGTTTGCTTCAAACTGACTCACATGCTGTGCCAGGTTTTAAAGTGAGGTGGGCAGAGGCGTTTGCAGTTTGCATGTGTCCAGCTTTTGCAACCTAACGCTTCTAGGAACAAGGAAAAACTCAAGGTTTTTGTGCCTACCTGAACATGCTCTCTACTCAGGTGAAAACAGACATGCATATAACTCCGCTTTAACACCACTTTAACATTTCTTATGCACGTTGTAGGGCTGTGTTGCCCTGCAACAAGCATAAGAAATGTTAAAGTGGTGTTAAAGCAGTGTTAAAATCAGAGTTAAGGTGCATGTCTGTTTTCACCCAATACCTATTTAACATCCTTCTCCTGTCCTGTTAGTGTTTATAGATAGTCACTTACCTGGAGCAAACAACTCTGGAGTATGTAGTCCTCTTTAATCAAGAGCACAGACCCCCAGGTGTAACTGCCCCTACTTCACTTTGAATTCTAGATTTTTATGGAAATGGAGCAGGAGAAAAGACAGATTTAAAGCAGTATACCTGGAGTGAGTGATCATGTGAATAAAGTCTAAGGGTGAGGCCACATGGGTGGCGAGGGCCCAATCCCCGTGTGTCCCTGTGGCGGGAAATTGCTGCCGGCACACTGTGGCCCAGTGTGGAGAGCTGGGTGCATGGGCACCCCCCCGGCCCTGCCTCCCTCCCCCAACCTAATGGCGATCCCACCTCGGCTGTAATGTGGACATGCATAATGGGCAACAGGGTCCGCCACTCCCGGCCCCACGGTAGTGCTCCCGGCCCTCCACATGGGCAGCCCTGCCTTGGGCAACCTTACTCCCGTTGGGGTAAGGTTGCTCTGCAACATGTCCGAGGATGCATCGCGGAGCAGCCAGCTGTTCACCCTGCCCTGGGGTGGGGGAACATCTGGCTGCCACTGGCCACATGATGCACTGCATTTCGTGGTCTGGCTGCCCAGGGAAGGGTAAAGGCTGCCCAAGGTGTGGTAGCCTCCCCTTCCTGTCTTGTCTGGCCTCATCCTAAGATAGATGGTTGCAGACATATGACTTGAAAACACAAATTACTAATTTAAAGGGGAGCTGCAATTCCATGGGCAAAACAGCAATTTGTATCAAATGTCACCATGAAAAATATCCGATTGCTGTTTTCATGGTTGCTGGAATTCTTCCCATGGCAGAAGTGTAGCTGTAATGAACTACCACAAAGCAGCATGAATCAGCTGTAGGTACAAAAATTGCATGGACACAATTAGAATAGCAGAACTAGAAGAGATCTCAAGGATTATCTAGTCTAGCTCCTTCATCCATTGATGGAACCAAAGTCTCTCAGATATGGGGGCACTTTCCTTTTCTGGGGGGCACAACTAGGAGGAGGGCAATAGCAGGAAAAGCCAGTAGAGAAATGAGCACTGGTCTTGACTGGGTGTGTGTGTCTCCACAGCCCCAGGCCTCCCCTTGGTTATGTCCCTTTCTGCACCTAAGCAGGATCCAGGATTATGACATAATATCGTGCCAAGAAAAAGGGAAACCCATTTATCTGACTACTAATAAATTATTCCCATTTTTCTAAAGCCCTAGAGAGATCATTGGCTGCTATTGGGATCACAATGTCTATGAAAACATCAGTCACTAAAGTTTGTTCTGAGTTCTGACTTGTTACAGGGCACTCTGGGTAGTGATTATGCCCTTGTCATTCTGGGGAAGGTGGGGGATAATTGCTACATTATCTCATCAATGGTAGTCTCTATTCATCCCTGAGAAATAGAGCAGTTTCACCATTACTGGCTCAGATTTTTTTCCCCTACAATGACACAAAAGCGGGATTTTTTTTTACTAAATAACAAAAGCCCTCAGATTACCAAGAAGGTAGCTATCTTTGCAATGCTAGCTGCCAAAGCTAGAAAGAGGACTGGAGGATTTTTTTGACTGTTTTAATACACTTTTATTGCTTTTAAGGTATGATGTTGTCCCTAATGCTCAGATGGTACTTTGATTTGTAACTCTGTATTTCTTTATTTGTACCTTTCTGTAAACATGATGTTAAGAAACTTGACTTGTTACATGCCTGAGGAAGGGTCCTGTGTGGCTGGAATGTTTGCATGCTCTGACCAATGGTAGCTGAATTAATAAAAGAGATTGTGTCTTCATCTCTTATATTTGGAACCAACATGCCAACTATCCTCTCTCTTGAAATCAATTAAAGACAATGGGACTTGAGCCACTGACTTCGTCACTTCAGTAAGAACAGGACAACAGCCTGCACCGATGATGCCAACAACCAAGCTGGGATTGGGCCAATACCATATTTTTGGAAAATGTATCTATTCTACAGTGGTGGTAAAGTTTTATAATATTATTTCATTCACCTGTGATGTATAAAATGAACAAAATAATGAAATATGCCAGAAATAGCACTTATGTAACCTGATGTCATAGGCTGTCTGCTTGCTCTAGCAGGGTCAAAGCGATGTCACCAGGAAAGCAGTTTCCAAACATTTTGCTTCTTTGACACTTAAAAATAATCTTGCAACCACAGACACTAGCAAAGAACAATGCAAAATATATGAATTATCTGTCAGTATTACAATGTGTGGCGAAACGCCAGTAGGGGGTGCTATACAGCTGAGCCACCCACCTCACTGGGTTTCTCCAAATCTCTGACCAGGGGTTCTCCCAGCTGGCAACCCCCCGAAAACCCTTGATATTCCGCTGCCACCACCCGAGTGTATCCCCAGAGGGCGTTCACACCACTCAGGCAATGTGAACCCCGAAAGGTATAAGCCTCATAGCTTCCCAGGAGCACTCCCTGTTCTGGGCACTCTTTCTCCGGGTTTCCTCCTTGCATTGGAGGCCAAACCCCTGAGTCACCCAAGGAAGGCTACCCTTGGTACCAAAGCTGCTGGCTGCTGGCCAAATAGGGAGTTTCTCCCTCCACAGTAGTTTGGCGGCTTCCTAGCCAAAGGAGACATATAATGCTCAGCCAATAACGCACGCACGCGCACGCGCACACACACACACACACACACACACACAGTAGGGTAAAAAGAAAAATTAGACTTTACTGGTATAAAAAGGAATAAAAGCATAGAACTAGGGGTTGATAACCCTTTGAGCAAAGCAAGTCTGGTTTGGGGAATGGTACCCCATTTGGAACATGCCTATCTAGTACAGTATCTGGAGTGGCAGGCAGGCAGGCAAGCAATTACTCACGCAGGGTTAGGCCTCCTGGTCTGATCTCCATGGGTGATGGTTTCCCTATGGGGTCCAAGTCCTTGTTCTGGCTAGGCCAGGGTTCACACTCCATCAGAGTCCCAGAGAAGAGAGACCAAAATGGAGAGGGTCTGAGGCTTTTAAAGCTCCCTTCCCCCTCCCTGTGATTTGTCCAGGTAAGTCACCTGGCCCAGGGTCAAATTCCTCCTGACCAGTCCAAGCCAATCAGATTCCTGTTTCCTGCTGGCTGCAGGTAATCCCTGAGGAATTCCTGGATTGTGGGGTCCTGAACATATGCTCATTTAGAGGCCTAGTTAAAGGTTACAGCCTGCCTCACAGTTTCAGGCGGGCATCTGTGCCAGTGCCAGTGGCATTTTGCCACACAACCCTATCTGCAGATGGCAGCCCCAAGCCAGTTTGGGAAGCACTCCATTAGTAGAAGGCATCTTGAGTCATTAACTGAAGCCAAGCAGGAAAAGTTTGATGGGAAGATTTTTGGAAATAGTGAAATTCTTGGTAGGGTATGTACTTGTACCTGTATTTTTAGTATTTGTGTTATTTGTATCTTTGACCATTTTCACAGCATTTTCTCCATTACCACCAATGTGGAAAAGACAATGAACATGGGTCCCTGCATATGTGTTATTTTGGTGCAGAAGTGGGGTTCTGCCAGTTTGAGAGGTCTACAATTAAACAAAAATGTTGTTGAAATGAATGCTATATCTGTTACCAATTTAAAAAGGAGGACACTAATTTGGCAGAGGATGGACAATATGGCTAGCTTGGTGGGGAGGATGTTAGCTTGGGGAGGTAGGAATGGGGCATAGATCTGGCTTAGAGGGGGGCAGTGGCTTAGGGAAGAGGTTGCTGATTTGGGGAAGAGAAATGGGGCATGGGACCAGGTGCAGGGAAGATTGTTGGCTTGGGGATGGGGAATGGGATGTGTGGCTGGCACAGAGGTGTCACTTGGGAGGAGGGTGCTGCTGGTTTGGGGATTCACCATTTCTCCCTTGCTTAGCTGGTCTCCACTGGGTTGGGTCTGGCTACAGTGCTGGAGACTGCAGTTCTGAGTCCGCAGCAGCCCCTGCAGGTGGGGAGGGCTCACTACAGGCTTTGGGGTGGGGTGGAGGGAGGGCAGCTTGAGACCTTGGCTATCACATTTCCCAGGAAATGTTGGGTTTACTTGGAATCCAAATACACAGCCCTGGTATCTGTGTTTTGAATATGGAACTGGGAAAATTTGTTTGTTTTTTGGTTGTTTCCCTCCCCGCCCCCCCCCCAAATTTATTTGTGTTTTATGAAAATCCAAATGCACAGCCCTACTGCTTAGCTACTACTGAAGAAAATAGGAAAGCTCAGCTGGTGTCAACTGGCAAAGCTCTATTGAAGTGGTACTTACAATGTGTCATTCTAACAATTACTCCCATGAATGACAGTGTGCATCTCAACAACCTCCCTTGCAGGGACTGTGACACCTTTATCCAAGATGGAGACAAAGGGTAAAAACAGATGTGTGGCCGCTGGGACTGCTCCCTGGGCCGCCCTTGGGTGGAAATTCCCAGGCGACACAGCCCAGGTCAGGGCACTGACCTGGCGTGACTGCAGCTGGGGAGCTGTCCTGATGGCCACATAGCCCGGGCGTGACCAGGAGCACAATGAACATGCGGTTGGGTGGCCCTGCCCATGCTGTGCTCCCAGTGCCCCACCACTCAGCATGATGGGTAGCCATGGTGGCCAATGAGGCACAGCCATGGCGGCTCCTGGCTTGGGCCGGCAAAGCCACAGTCACAGCCACACAGACATGCTTGCCTGCTCTCGCCCACTTTGGCCTTGTTGGGCAGGCCTTAGCCCGGGCTGTGATCTCGGAGGTTGTCCGGAGGTCACAGCCCGGGCTAGCCCTAACACCGCCCGGGGCAATCCTGGGCCAACATCTGGCAGTGTGGTTACACATGCCACTGGGTCCTGGGCCAAAGGGGGACCAAACCACATCTGTTTACCCAAAGTAGTTCAGAGCAGGGGCATAGCTAGTCTAGTCTGGAATGTACCCTGGTCTAGGAAATGGAAACCCGCTTCCCAGTGGCAAGGGACACAGCTGTACTAGGGAGTGTGAGCTCCCCAGCGTTGTATCTATCAGATGGCCTGGAAACCTCCCACCCCCAAGCAACCTCCCAATGCAGGTGCTAACCTATGTCCCTCCTAACAAAGGAGCTAGGCTCCTAGTTCCAGTCAGATTTAACACTGCCCTGCCAAAATAAGGGAACTCCCTAGCTAGCCTAACATGGGTGAGGCTAGCTAGACACGTTAATCTTCTTAGTAGGTAAAACGCAGTCTAGATATTTATGACTGTTTGCACCCTGGAGTTGGCTAAACAAGGTTTGGTTGTGGCAATGTGATCTTGAGTGTATAAGTTTATAAGGACCCGAAGCTTATATTAGTCTCCAGCCAAGTATCGTATCAATCTTGTCAAGTCTTATCCAGTCTCCTCTGAAGGAGGAGACTGCTGTATGCTCTGTCCAGGCTCCCCTAAAGCCTGGCTCAGGCTGCTGCATGCTGTCCAGCAGTCTGGTCTGTACCTGGACTAGACTCTGTACTAGTGTGTACAGGATTCTAATAAAGATAACTTGACTACACTATATGATCACAGTCTGTCTCCTTAGTGCTGGAACCGGGAGGAGGGATTATACCACCACAGAACTACCATACCCAGGCTTGTGGACTTGAGTGCAGCTGCACTTCCTGCACCTATTACAGCTACGCCTTTGTTCAGATGCTGACTTTTATTGGATCAGCTACTGTTGGGGAGAGTGTACAAGCTTCCAGGCCACACAGACTTGCAATCAGTCAGTACTAGGGACTGAGAAAATGCAAGGTGTGTGTGTGTGTGTGTGTGTGTATGTATGTATGTATATATGCAGACAAGCGATCACTTGGGAGGCAGCCCTATGAAAACTATTGTTGGTGTTTCAAATACTTAAACACAATGAGACTAGAAGCCATTGATGATGATGTTAAAAATCTAGACTCCATCGCTAAAGTAAAATGGCAAACAGCAAGGGAGGGGATAGTGGGAAACAAGTTTCCAGGCAGTGATGTTGTTTTCATTTCAATGGAATAGAATACGATGTGGATAAACACAGCAGGTGAGTATAAACAAAGTGGACATTCAATTACTTACATATTTCTGTAGTGGCTTAAAAAGCCCATGTCTAAATTAAGTCTGTTACTCTTAGTCAGGGACCCGTGTTCACAGTTTCCCCCCCATTCACAGCATTTAGTACCTAATAAAGTAATGAATTTTAGTTCCCAGGCCTGAGGAAGGGCCCTGTATGACCTGAAAGCTTGCATACTCTCACCAAGAGAAGCTGGTTCAAGAAAACTGATCATTTGAACAATTCTGTCTCTTATCCTTGGGAGGGACTAACATGGCAACTACCTTCTCTCTCTAGAATGCCTTTTCCCAACACTTCGTAGAGCATTTGAGTATAGTATATAATGCTAGTAATTTTTCTAAGTCCTTAGCATAGGTGAGTGCCAACAAGGATAGCTTAGTTCAGCAGTTCCCAAAGATTTTGACTGGGTGACCTCATTTTGAGACTTGAAGCTAATCCCCATGATGCTAGACAGCAACAAAGACATCTGAAGTGTATCAAATATTAGTTGGGACTGCAATCCCATATGCAGGTGGTATGATAGTAGGAATTATTATTAAAGGGATAGAGAATAAAACTGAAAATATCATAATGCAACTATATAAATCTATGGTGTGACTGCACCTTGAGTATTGTGTGTGGTTCTGGTTGTCCCATCTCAAAAAAGATATAGTAGAAATAGAAAAGGTACAGAGAAGGGCCAGTGGCGGCCCGCCCCCTAGGGTGTCAGGGGCAGTGCCCCCCCAGCCCGCCCGACGCCAAGTCCCCGCCGACTGGGGAGAAGGAAAAAAAAAATAAATCACACCGGCCGAGCCTGGGCTCATGTGCGGAGCCAGCTTGAAGAACCTTGTTTGAAGTAGCAACCTTCAGAAGGTTCTTTGAGCTGGCTCAGAGCATTTTCACTGGTTTGTGTGCACCCCCCCTTAGGAAGCCTTCGGGGGGGGAAGTTAACCAGTCAGCGAGGATGACCAACGGCGACGAGGGAGCCGGCCTGCGGTGAGTAAATTTAAAATTTGCAGGGGGGCCCGGGGATGGGGGGGGAGTGGGGACCTGCTATGGGGG
>QEPC01003194.1:3185782-3234175 GCA_003113815.1 Sphenodon punctatus
TGTGACGTAGTTGGGGAGGGAGTCCTTTGTGTTTGGGGAGGGGTGCCTCTTGCAGCTGCCCGGATCCCCTGCCGCCGCTGATACATGCCGCCGCGCTGCGGCGTGACATAGTGTTGGAGCTGAAACATCTTGCCCCTGCGCTTTATCCTGCGGCATTCCGCAAGGTTCCATCCTGTCTCCATTGCTATTGAATGTATATATGCAGCCCTTGGTGAGGTCGTGAGAGGGTTTGGGGTGCAATGTTACCAATATGCTGTGATACTCAGCTGTACCTCTCTTTTTCTGAGGACCCAGACCCTGCTGTCTCGTTGCTATCCCAGTGTTTGGAGGCCGTGGCGGAGTGGATGTGGCAGAGCAGACTGAAGCTCAACCCCGATAAGATGGAGATGATGGGAGAGCGAGGGAGGTGTCGGCCCCCCTGATTGGGGGGGTTCACCCTCCTATAGCTCAGCAGGTTTGGAGTCTGGGGGTGATATTGGATGCAGATCTCCGTTAATAAATGAACCATTTGTTGTAGTGGTTCCTCCTTGCTTCCCTCTGCTTTCTCCTCTCTCATGCTGTGGGCCGCCATCTTGTCTGCCGCTTTTTTGGCTGTTTCCTCCACTCTCTCCGCTCCGGCAGTTCTCATAAACTGCTCCAGCGAATTTTTTTGCATTGGCTGTTTGTTATTTTTTGCCCTGCAGCTCATGCTCATTATTTGACCGGTTGTGGCATAGGGTTGACCGGTTGTGGCATAGAGTCTGGTTATGTACCTATACTGTTGCGGTGTGGACAGGAAAGAAGGTTTTCTTTGCTGCCCTCATTGCGTCTGCTAAGTCCTGCCCGGCTGAGCTGTTCCAGGTGGTGAGGGGGCTGGTCAGTCCGGCCTCCCTCTGGCTGAATGTAGAACCATCAAATGCTTGCTGTGATTTGTTTGCGGACTTTTTTTGGATAAAATCGCTCAAATTCACCACAGTTTTGATGCAACATTTTCAGCAGGGAATGGGTCAGAAGCAGTAGAAGCCCCTTCTTGTCCTATTTTATGGGATGAGTTTCAGGCGGTGTCGCCCTCAGATGAGAGAGATGCTCTTGGGACTGTTCGAGCCACCTACTGTGAATTAGATCCATGCCCGTCCTGGCTGGTTAAGGCTAGCTGGGAGATACTGGGTCCATTGCTGGTGGGGATAGTCAACGCCTCCCTTGGGGAGGGCAGGGTGTCGGGCTGTCTCAAGGATGTGGTGGTGTGGCCCCTGCTCAAGAAAACATCTTTGGACGTTGACGTTCTTGCCAGTTATTGGCCAGTCTCTAACCTTCCCTTTTTAGGCAAGGTTATTGAACGAGTGGTGGATCAGCAGCTTCAGAGGCATTTGAACTGGGTTAACTTTCTTGATCACTCACAGTCGGGCTTTTGTCCAGGTTATGGTGCGGAGACTGCGCTTGTGGCCTTGGCCGATGACCTCTCCCATGAGTTGGACCGGGGTTGTTCAACCATTTTGATCCTATTAGATCTCTTGGCTGCATTTGAGACTGTTGATCATGAGTTGTTGATGACTTGGCTGCGGGGCCGGGCAGGGATTAGTGGGACCGTTCTTGAATGGTTCCACTCTTTCCTGGCTGGGAGAACCCAGCGTGTCATGCTGAGGGAGTTTTCATCTTCCCCCTGGCACCTCATATGTGGAGTACCGCAGGGTTCCATCTTATCCCCTCTCTTGTTCAATGTGTACATGCAGCCTTTGAGAAAGGTTGTTAGGGAGTATGGAATGAGATGTCATCAATATGCTGATGACACCCAGCTATATCTTTCATTTTCCTCCGAAGGAGAGCATCAGACTTAGGAAGGCATCAGGCATCAGACTTAGGAAGGACAGCATCAGACTGGAATGGTGGGAAGTGATCCTGTTGCTGGGACCTGCATTCCAGGTGATGCATTTTCCTCTCGCACTGAGGATATTTCTCCAGAGGTGTGTGCCCAGAAGGGTGGGAATAGGACAGTTGTGGTAGTTGCGGATTTGATTATTAGGAATGTAGACAGCTGGGTTGCTGGTGGCTATGAGGATCGCATGGTAACTTGCCTGCCTGGTGCAAAAGTTGCGGACCTCACACGACACATAGACAGAATCCTAGGGAGTGCTGGGGAGGAGCCTGTTGTCATGGTCCATGTGGGCACCAAAGACATAGGTAGATGTAAGAGGGAGGTTCTGTAGGCCAAATTTAGGCTGCTAGGTAGTAGACTGAAGTCCAGAACCTCCAGGGTAGCATTCTAGGAAGTGCTCCCCATTCCACGTGCAGGACCCCAGAGGCAGGCTGAGCTCCAGAGTCTCAATGCGTGAATGAGACATTGGTGCAAGGAGGAAGGCTTTAGTTTTATTAGGAACTGGGAAGCCTTCTGTGGAAAGGAGAGCCTATACAAATGGGATGGGATCCACCTTAACCAGAATGGAACCCGGCTGCTGGTGCTAAAAATAAAAAATGGGATAAGCAGTCTTTAAACTAGAACCTGGGGGAAAGCCGGAAGGCACGGCGGAGGGCACGGTTCGGGCTGTGGCATCTCCAAAGTATGTTACTTTAGAGGAAGTAGAGTATCTTAAGACTGAGGATAAGATAAATGGCAAGGGATTTCAGGTGAAACGCGGGGGAGAACAGACACGTAATAATTACAGAACGCCTGTTTCATTTACCTATAATGTGCCCATTAAGAAGAATAAAAATAATACATTTAAGTGTCTATATGCTAATGCTAGAAGTCTAAAAAGTAAGATGGGAGAATTAGAGTTTATAGCGCTAAATGAAGATCTAGACATTATAGGCATCACAGAGACCTGGTGGGATGAGGATAACCAATGGGACACTGTAATACCAGGGTACAAGATATATCGAAAGGACAGAGGAGATCGTGTTGGTGGTGGGGTGGCTCTGTATGTTAAGGACAGCATTGAGGCAAGTAGAATAAAAATTTTACAGGATGCAAACTGTTCCCTCGAATCCCTATGGATTGAAATTCCAGGTATCAAGCAGAAGAGTATAGCAGTGGGGCTATACTATCGCCCCCCTGACCAGAATAGAGAGACTGATTATGTAATGCTAACAGAGATTAAACAGGCTACTAAAACTGGGAACGTAATAATAATGGGTGACTTCAACTACCCCAATATTGACTGGGTGAATGCCTCCTCGGGGCGGGATGTGGAGGTAAAATTTCTGGATGCCATAAATGACTGCTTTTTAGAGCAATTGGTTCCGGAACCAACGAGGGGAGGAGCTACTTTAGATCTAGTCCTAAGTGGCACACAGGAACTAGTGCAAGGAGTAACTGTGGCCGAGCCACTAGGCAATAGCGATCATAATATAATCAAATTTGACATAGTTGCTGGAGGGAGAAAGTTAATTAAAAGTACAGCACTGGCTTTTAACTTTAAAAAGGGAGACTATGCCAAAATGAGGAAGCTAGTTAGAAAGAAACTAAAAGGCACAGTTGAAAGGACTACATGTTTGCAAGAGGCATGGAGGCTGTTGAAAAGCACCATCTTGGAAGCCCAGATTACATGCATCCCACAAGTTAAAAAAGGTAGCAGGAGGACTAAACGTCTACCACTGTGGCTAAATGGAGACGCAAAGGAGGCTATTAGAGCCAAAAAGGCATCCTTTAAGAAATGGAAAGCTAGCCCCAATGAGGAAAATACAAAGGAGCATAAACACTGGCAACGTAACTGTAAGGTGCTAATAAGGCAGGCCAAGAAAGAATTTGAAAGGAGACTTGCTAAAGAGGCAAAAACAAATAATAAAACCTTTTTCAAGTATATCAGAGGCAAGAAGCCTGCTAGGGAGTCGGTTGGGCCATTAGATGACCAGGGAGTAAAAGGGGCACTCAGGGAGGACAAGGACATTGCAGAGAAGCTAAACGAGTTCTTTGCTTCGGTCTTCACTGCGGAGGATGTTGGGGAGATACCCACGCCGGAACCCTACTTTGTAGGTGATGAATTGGATGAACTGTCACAAATCAGCGTGACCCTGGAGGAGGTTCTAGAGCAAATTGACAAGCTTAATACGAACAAATCACCAGGGCCAGATGGTATTCACCCCAGAGTTCTGAAGGAACTCAAATGTGAAATTGCAAACCTACTAGTAGTAATTTGTAACCTAACGTTGGCATCTGGCACTGTACCTGAGGACTGGAGGGTGGCAAATGTAACCCCAATATTTAAAAAGGGATCCAGAGGTGATCCTGGAAACTACAGACCGGTAAGCTTGACGTCTGTGCCGGGCAAAATGGTGGAAACTATCATTAAGAACAGAATCACTGGGCATATTGATAAACATGGCTTAATGGCAAAGAGTCAGCATGGATTTAGCAAAGGGAAGTCATGCCTCACTAATCTCTTGGAATTCTTTGAGGGCGTAAACAAGCATGTGGACAGGGGAGACCCAGCAGATATAGTGTACCTGGATTTCCAGAAAGCTTTTGATAAGGTCCCACATAAACGACTCTTGAGAAAATTAAAAAGCCATGGGATAGGAGGTAGTGTTTTGCTATGGATTGGTAACTGGTTAAAGGATAGGAAGCAAAGAGTGGGACTAAATGGCCAGTTTTCACAATGGAGGGATGTAAAAAGTGGTGTGCCCCAAGGATCTGTACTGGGACCAGTTCTTTTCAATGTATTCATTAATGATCTGGAAAAGGGTGTTAAGAGTGAGGTGATCAAATTTGCAGATGACACCAAGTTATTCAGAGTAGTCAGAACACGAGCAGACTGTGAGGAGCTGCAGCAAGATCTTACAAGACTGGGTGCCTGGGCATCTAAATGGCAGATGAGATTTAATGTGGACAAGTGCAAAGTGATGCACATTGGGAAAAATAATCCAAATTATGAGTACACAATGCTGGGTACTAAGCTAGGAGTTACCACTCAGGAAAAGGATCTGGGAGTGATTGTGGATAATACACTGAAATCCTCAGCCCAGTGTGCCGCAGCGGTCAAAAAAGCAAATAGAATGTTAGGAATTATTCGCAAGGGAATAGAGAATAAAACTGAGGATGTCATAATGCCTCTATACAAATCAATGGTGCGACCGCACCTTGAATATTGTGTGCAGTTCTGGTCGCCCCATCTCAAAAAAGACATAGCGGAACTAGAAAAGGTACAGAGAAGGGCAACAAAAATGATCCAGGGTATGGAACAGCACCCGTATGAGGAGAGGCTTGATAGGTTGGGGCTCTTCAGCTTGGAAAAGAGACGGCTGAGAGGAGATATGATAGAGGTCTATAAAATCATAAGTGGTGTGGAACTTCTAAACAGGGAACGGTTATTTACCCTCTCAACTAGTACTAAAACTAGGGGACACACTCCATGAAACTCACAGGTGGCAGAGTAAAAACAAACAAAAGAAAGTATTGTCACTCAGCGTACAATTAGGTTGTGGAATCTACTGCCAGAGGAGGTGGTCAAGGCCAGTACTATAGCTGAGTTTAAAAGAGGTTTGTCAAGTTTCTGGAAGAGAGGTCCATTAGCAGCTATTAGCCAGATAGGATTGGGGAACAAAACCCTTTACTTTCGGGAGCCTGGGGATGACCCACAGGGAATGGATAGCATGGTGACCTGTTGGGTGCTTCTCCCAGGCCCCTGTGATTGGCCACTGTCCGAGACAGGATACTGGGCTTGATGGACCATTGGTCTGACCCAGTGCAGCACTTCTTATGTTCTTATGACTCAGACCCAGCAGTCTTGGTGCTTACCTGGTGTTTGTCCACTGTGGGGGATTGGATGAGGACGAGTTGTCTGAGACTTAATCCTGACAAGACGGAGCTGATGGTTGTGGGGAGGGCCGAGGGAGTGGTGGCCCCCATCATTGATGGGGTCCGCCCTCCCTTGGTTTCTCAGGTCCAAAGTCGGGGTGCTCCTGGACCCACAGCTCCACCTGGATGCCCAGGTGGCGGCTGTGGCGAAGGGAGCATTTCGCCAGTTACCCCGGTGCGTCAACTTAGGTCGTATGTCTCGGATTCAGACCTGGCCACAGTTATCCATGCTTTTATTACATCGAGACTGGAGTACTGCAACGCGCTCTACATGGGGCTACCCCTGGTGCTGGTTTGGAAGCTTCGCTCTCTGCATTGGCCGCCGGTAGGCTTCTGGTCCCAATTCAAGGTGTTGGTGTTGACCTTTAAAGCCCTAAACAGCTTGGACCCTACCTATTTGCAGGACTGCCTCACCCTCCGGGACCTGGGTCGGCCCCTGCGGTCGGTTGGGGGTGTCCTCCTCGAGGTCCCCTGGGTTTCCCTGGTGTTCACTATAAGGAGGGTGTTCTCCGTTGCTGCGCCGTGGCTGTGGAACTCCCTCCCATTGGAGATCCACTTGAGTGCCGGCCTCCCCTCTTTCCGCCAACAATGTAAGACCTGGCTGTTCCACCAGGCCTTTCCTGAGGGAGATGGGGTGGGTAGGTTGGGTTAGGGTGGGGGGGTAGGGGGGAATGGTTTTTTTTTAAAAAATTGAAATTATTATTGTTTATTTTAATGTTTTAAAATGTTTTTAAGATTCTGTGAGCCACCCCGAGATGGTTGAGGCAGGAGGGGGGCAGCATATACATTTTAATATAAATAAATAAATAAATATAAATAATAGAGTTCTGTGCTGAACAACAAGGAGGAAATGCTGTTAAACTGGCATTCTTGTGAACTATTCTATTCCCAGCTAGCCCACTTCACAGTTTGTTTACCAAATTACCACACTTAGTTGCTTGCTTTCCAGGAGCTGTCTTTGTGCTGGAACAAACCATCTGTCTCCTGCCAGGATTCAAAGAGGAACAAGACTGGCTGACAAACACCATATGTTACAGGTAGGCCAAAGGTGGCCTAATTGCATTTTGTTTAGCTTGTCTGTTTAACGAGTTGACTATAAGCAAGGGTGTATATATTTACAGAGATCATGTATTTATTTAAATGGCTGAACTGTTCTTCTGCCTACACTGGAGGGGTAGTTTATTCATTTATTTATTTTGCTCTAGAAAAATAGTTTTAGATGTTCCCCCATGATGGCATTATTAGAAAATGCAAGTAATGCTGTAAGCTGGTGGGCCCTAGAAGACACAGCACAAGACAATTTGGGTTTCAGGGCTCCCTTAACTTATACCCCTTTAATAAACAAACAAAAAAAACAACGGAACCATACCTTCCAATGTTTAGAGTGGCCAAAGGAGGACAAGTCCTGCCCCCTTGGCAAATAAGCTCCTCCCCTCAGCAATTAACTCCACCAATTCACGCATTTCCACATTTACATACACCTCCCAACATTCCAAGTATGTAAAGAGGGGCAAGTGCTCTCCTGCTTATCATTTCAGTTAATTTCTTGTCATTCCATTGTCCTCTCAAGTGCTTTTCCTGGGAGGCAACAAGGAAAGCGGTGCCCAAGGCTTGAACGCTGGTCTTTTTATCTCTCTTTCCTGAAAGAGGGACTTTGATCCCCTTAAACAGGGACAGTGGGAATCAGCTCCCACTGTCTCTCCTAAATAGGGACTGTTGGGAGGAATGATTCTCTATGGCTTTGTCCTGAAGGGGGCGGGGCAAGTGGACTCTCCCACCCCTTTCGGACATGGTCAAGCCCCATGTTGAGTTGTGAATAAGACCTGAACATCTAGGACTGATTTGGGCTATCAGTGTCCTACACACATGTGCAAACTCTCTGTACATCAGGGGTGGGGAAAACGTTCCCTCCGTGAATAATTAACATAGGCTCTGTGGATCAGGTAGAAGTTGGGGAAACAAGTGCTTAAGCATTCCCTCCGACAATACCACTTTGCCTGGTGCAGTAATGGGTTTTGTTATTTTGTACTGGGCTACCTGCAGTGTAAGGTTTGTATTGGGTTCAGCAGACAAAGGGGGTTATTAATCCAGAAGGGGAAAGAATCTTGACTCCCTTGCCTATTATTTATTCATTGCTGAGGTGTTCCAGTGTACTTGGTGTTTTACAAATAACTGGCAGTCTCCTTGGTTAAAAACAGGCAGGCAACTATATTCTGCCCCTAAAGCTCAAGCAAAGCTTAGCCAACTGTGGTCTTCTCCAGTCTGCCACATGCCTCTTAGTCCTGTGCAAAACCTGGGATGAACTACTCTGGATCTGCCACTAATAAAAGGCACTCCCACATACTGGCTAGGATCCTGAATTGGATCCCTCAAACATTACAGGGGGATGAGGCACCTTGTTCTCACTTTAACAAGCTTGGGATAAGGACTGCTATCAAAGAACCAAGAAAGGTAACACCCAGTCAAGAGGGAGCCGTGTGCCTGGGAGCAAGATAAAAACTAAAAAAAGGTAGCTGGGATGTGAGTGTGTTTGTGACCGATGCTTTTTTAGCATGATGAAAGGGACTGTCAATGCTTCCACCTGTGATCCTCTGAGTGTCTTTAAAATTACAACTTCAGAGCCAAAGGCAGTGCACACATACACATTTGAGAATTTTGACTTTTGAATAGGCTGTTTCAACTTGAACCATCAGTCCTGCATGTTCAGACATATATGTGTACACAGAACCTCTCACCCAGACATCCTTTCCCCCCTCAGCGCAGCCCCAAAGTTAGTCAATGGGCTATTACAAATTTTCATAAACACATGCAATTTTATTTTAAGTTAGAGGTGGCATGAAGTGTACCTATTTCTCTGTCAAATGTTGGAGGGTATGCTTAAGGGGTGTGCTGAGGAGGGGAGAAAGGGAGGGTTCAAATCATGGATCTATACCATGGATGAATCCCCTATTCTTGAGTGTATGTCCTCATCGCCACGTCTTTCCCGAACTCACCCTTTTTCGATGTTTGAAGGTAGGGACTGGATCTATGGGCCAGATCTAAAAACTAGAAAGGGGCCATTTAATAAACTTCCAAAGACCAGATTTGGCTCATGGCTCCCTACCCCTGAAGTACATACTTGCACTTACCTGCGTGCACAATGTCCCATGTACAGACCAAATCTGTATCTTTCAAACATCTTTTTACCAAATGTGTCCTCTCCTTTGCTTCCCAGCCAGAACATCGAGTATGGTCTCTTGTCTAACTCCCCATCCCCCACAGCTAGTTCTGCCCACCATGGACCAGCTAAAATTAATGAAGGCCAGACGTGAGGGTGGGATCGCTACATTTTGCAACAGGATCTGGCTTGGTGCTCAGCACAGCTGAAATCAACCAAAGGCTGTCTCCTTGAGCTGCAGTGAAACCCACCTCAGATGTGAACCTACTTGAACCACAAAGGATTTGTCAGAGAGCTGGAGGAGACTGACTGTCAGTGTCTATCTTTCAGCCATGGACATCTGGTTACATCTGTAATCAGCCCTGGGGGGATGAAATCACATCAGCAATGATTGAGAGCTGTCCAACAGAAAGGCTGGGAGCTGGGCTAAATGAATCAGTTCTGGAGCACAGGGCGGGGCGGGTGGGGGAGGGGAAGATGCATGGATGTGTTTTATTATTTTGACAAATGAGGAACTGATCAGTTTGAGCTAAAGCTATGCAAGATGCAGACATGTGTTGCACAGTCCTCCTCCTCACCACAACTCTGCTGCTAGTGTTGATCTGCCAAGTCCTTTGTTATTCCAGTCTCAGATCTCCACACAGCTCACTCAGCTTGTACATCACAGTCAGCCATGTCAGACTGGCATTTCCAATCCTGGATCCCATAATGGCTCTGTTCTCGTCCCAGGATCCTGACTTGCAAACCTACAGCAGTGTTGCCTAATACTAATTCTGCTTCCTTATCTGAATACAAACATAAAGCTGGCCTACTGGTGAAACACCCTTTCCCAAGAGAGTGGTTCCCATCTCTAATGGGGACCAGGCCCGGCAATCTCGGTGCTTACTCGGTGTTTGACGGCTGTGGGGAATGGATGAGGGCTAATCGACTGAGGGTGAATCCCGACCAGACAAAGGTGATGCTGGTGGGGAAGGCGATGGAGTTGGCGGCCCCCATTATGGATGGGGTCTGCTGTCCATTGACCTCCCAGGTACGGAGTCTGGGGGTGCTCCTCGATGCGCAGCTCTGCCTGGATCTCCAGGTGGAGACTGTGGCGAGGAGTGCTTTCCGCCAATTACATCTGGTGTGACGGCTTCAGCCGTTTGTTTCAAACTCGGACCTGGCCACTGTCATCCATGCTTGCATCACCTCTCGATTAGACTACTGTAACGCACTGTACGTGGGGCTACCCATGGTGACGGCTCAGAAATTGCAGCTACTGCAGAATGCGGTGGCCCATCTCTTAGTGAGACTGGGCCACCGGGAGCATATTACACCAGTGCTCCGTTTGCTGCACTGGCTGCCAGTGGTTTTCCGGGCCCGATTCAAGGTGTTGGTCTTGGCCTATAAAACCCTAAATGGCCTGGGATCTGCCTATCTGCAGGACCGCCTCACTCTCCGGGTCCTGGATCAGCCTGTGCGGTCATCCGAGGGTGCCCTGCTTGAGGTCCCCCAAGTTTTTTTGGGGGGGGCCATGCAGGGGAAGGCATTCTCAGTGGCCGCACCGCGGCTGTGGAACTCCCTTCCAGTAGAGGCCCGGTTGGCCCTGGATCTTCCCTCCTTTTGGAGAAGCTGTAAGACCTGACTGTTCCACCAGGCGTTTGGCGGGGGAGATGGGTAGTGTGGGGGGAGGGGTATTGGGGGTGGGGGTTGTGTTATTCCCCCCCCTCCTTTTATGACATTCTATTTCAGTTGTGTTTAATGACTGTAAGCCGCCCCAAGCTGCCTGTGGCAGGAGGGGCGGGGTAACAATTTTTAAAAATAAATAAATAATTGGCTTAGGTTCTCCATAGATTGCTCAGTGGATCCCCAACCATGTTGTGTGTGTGTAGCAGAGTTACAACTGAATGGATGTGGAGGTTGCCTGCCCCTGGAGCTGCTCTATGGAAGCACCCCCACATCCGTCCGCTTCCAGCCCCACCTGGGTCTGCTTTAGATGGACCCGGAAGGTTATCTGGCCTGCGGCCTACCCATGTGGTGCCCCCCCCCCCACAACAGAGTTTCAGGCGATTGCCTGACAGTCTAGGCTGGTGCCTGCAACTCTATGGTGTGGTGTTGTCCGGGGCAGTGGCTGGCTGGGAGTGGAGCTGCAGTGTGGGTCTGCCCATCAGATGGACAGCAGTTCCACGTTTGGCTGGTGCCCTGGGTTTGGCTGGTCTGCTCTGCTGCCGACACTTTGTGATGTTCCGGAGTGCCGGCAGTGGGGCTGCCCATGGCAGGGTGCTTTTAAATGGACTTTCCAACCTGGGGGGTGAAGTGGGCTAGCACGGGTAGAACTGGAGCTGCCATCTGTCTAAAAGCACCCTGTGTGCGTAGGGTAATGCCTACAGTGTAGGAGTGTTATGTAGAGAAGTGTGACTTGAAATAGCCGCGCTCTGTGTGTGTATGTGCGTGTGCGTAAAGGAGCGTCTACAGCCTCGGTTCTCAAACTGGGGTGTGTGTGCAGAGGATGTTCTTGGCGGAATGCAAGAAGGACCCCAACTGGCAAACACCTACTTCCACATTCTCACTAAGGCCCTTTTTAAATGGGGCATAGTTGGGGGTGGCGGTCTGTGGGTATGCCGTGCGGGGGGAGGGGGGGGCGGTACACACAGGTACACACCCATCCCCCCCACGGCCCCATGCATGCCCCCACATGGAACAAACTGCATTTTTGTACGGAGCAGCCTGTGATGGGTGGAGGGGTGTGTTTTGCGGGAGCACACATGCATGCCCACCCCACCTGTCACCGCTTTCAAACAGGACGTACCCACTCATGTCCACTGCGTGGGCATGCATGCACATGAGTGAGTGCATCTCATTTGAAAAGGGCCTAAACTAGGGGGAATCTCCAACATAATGGGGTGGCAAGGAGGAGCGAGTCAAAGAACAAGGGGAGAGAGAGGAGAAGCAATAGGAGGGTCTAGAGAGAGAGAGAGCAAGAGAGAGCGAGCAAGATGCATGTATATGCGTGCAGTGGGGGAAGAGACCTAAGCTATGGCAGAAAGGTGGAAGGGAGGGCACGATTCAAACAAGTTTGAGATGTGTACATATGCGTAGAGGAGTGGCAACGAAAGTGTCTGCAGTGTGTACATGCGTTGGGAAGTTACAACTGAATTGCCTAAAGTGTGTGTGTGTGTGTGTGTGTAGAGGAGGGACAGCTGAAGTGTCTGCAGCTTCTAACAAGTTAAGTGTATGTGGCAGGTGGAGTGAACCTGTCACTGACTGCAAAACCGATCTATTTGATTCAGACCCAGTCCAGAGAACCTTTAAACAGGTTTGAGCCTGTGTGAAACTGTTTTAACCTGTCTTTTACTATGCGACACAGAACAACTTGCAAGTGTCATGCATGTTGCTCTTTTGTTTCACTTCAGTTGCTCATGTCACATGTTGACAGGTTTGGAAGTTGACAAGTTCATCCTTGAGTGAAAGGTGCTATAAAATAGCAGTGTTTGGAGTGTCTGGAAGATAAGCCTTGCAACATATCGTGTCCCTGTTCCTTAGTCTGTGATCAAAATATATCTACGATAAATAACTTTAAATGGCAGCTCACTAGGAATAGTTAATGAGCCATGCTTACATCTTACCTCCTCATTGTCTACCTCTTCTTTGAGCCTCGGATGCTCTATACACCTAGGCATATCGATGCCTGTATTTGGGAGGGGAGAGGGGAAATGCCCCTTAATCTTCAACACTAATCTTTCTTGCCCTTCACACATACCTGCGGGTAGAGGTAGTATTATTGGAACAGCCTCATAGACTGCCATAACTTTTTCCACTCAGATTCACTGACTTTTATTTCATGTTTTCCTTGGATGGCTGCATGTGAGATTAGCCAAGCTTGCCTGCATTTGAATTCTTTTAGCCAATGTGTTACCTCATTGGCTTTACCCAAATTCATCTCTAGAGAGGACAGCCATGAAATTTATCTGTAAAGAGAGTCACTGGTTTGAACTATATGTCTTTCCTCGGATTGCCCATGGTCCTACTATTCAGCCATTATGAGTGCATCCTTCACCATTAAAGTCAAAGGGAGATGAGCCACTGACTTTACTGGATAGAGGATTGCTCTCTGTTGGTGTTTTAGACAGATGCGGGGCTGGCCACTCCCGGACTTGCTCCAGAGATGCAACCCCACATCTGCCTGCTTGCAGCCCTGCCTGGGTCGGGTTTAAACAAACCTGGCAGCTGCCGTAGCCCACAGTCCGCCCACGTGGCACCCCCTCCTCCATACTACCAAGTTGCGAGTGACTCACCTGATGCTCTAGGCTGCTGCACGCAACGCTATGGTGTTACCCGGGGCAACCCTTGGCCAAGAGCGGAGCTGCAGCAGCTATCCGCTGAGCAGACAGACAGCAGCTCCGCCTCAGGCTTGTGTATTTGGGCAGCCTGCTGCGCTGGCGGTGCTCCTGAATGTTCTGGAGCACCACAAGCAGGGCTGGAGCGGAGCAGGGACAGCCTGCTCCACCTCTGCTCCACCTGCACATCTGGCAGCCCACCTTTAGATGGACAGGGCCACCCAGGAGTGCAGCAGAGCAGAGGCGGGGCAGCTGTCTGTCTAAAACACCCTATGTGTCTGCTAGGGTGAAGGTGCATACTGCAATTTTAGGTTAAAAGCCAAGGGGTCATTATGCTGCAGGGTCATACTGGAGGTGCACTTTTTAGCCATTGTGACTGCAGAAATCACGGGTGTTTTTATACGAGATGTCCCCACGCATGGACACCCACCGTCCATGTGGGGGAATGCTCATCTGAATTTGGTGCATGGGGGTGTGCACGCCCGTGACACACACATCTCCCACACACGGGGCACTCAGGAAAAAGCTGGAGTGCCCCATATGGCGACAGGGTGGGCTGCGTGTGGACAGGGTGGCCAAGAGTGGGGCCACTCATTTGAAGTGCTCCCCCATGCACGATGCCCCCACACCTGTCAGAAGCATTGACCGGCACCGGGACCCCCCTCCTGCCCGTCTCCTGTAAAAACACCCAATGTCTCTAGAGCTGAATGGATAGCAGAATAAATATTTTTGTGTCCCCTCTGCCCTCAATTTGAGATAACATGTAGTTAACTTGAATGACATTTAGTACAATGTTTGAGTAGCTGAGTTTTTGTAATTTCAGTTTTTTCTTGTTCATTTTCATTTGTTTTCATTCATGCTTTTGGTATTTCACACTTATGTCACTTCTGTTTTTTCATCTGTCTGTTAGTTTTTGCATACAGATTTTTTAAAAATAAGAAGCACGAGTAACCAATGAGAATAGGCAGGATAAAAACTGGAAATGGACAAGCCAGCCAAAATGGAAACAATTGGCCAGAAAGCCAAACAAATGAATGGAATGAATGGAACAACATAAAAAAACTGAGAAGGGAGTAATTAAATTTGGTTTGGATTGTTCAGCTCCACTGGGTTTGCCTGTTTCAGTTCTAAATGTCTCCACTGCAAGCACAGAGCTCACAGAAATGCTTGTCTGACAGGGAAGAGTGGAGAAAAGCCTGGTTTTCAGGAACTGTTTCAAATCCGATCTCCTTTATAATCAATATTATTACTTCCCAAAGGCACTGTATCAATACAGAAGCCCGCAGGGTGCAGCCACACGAGACGCCTTCAGCAGGCTACTATGCCTTGGGCAGCCTTAACCCACTCTGGGCAGCTGTACCACGTGGTGCAATGTGTCGTGTGGCTCGGTGGCCGCCAGATGTCCCCCGCCCCCAAACAGCAGGCTGAGCAGCTGGCTGCTATGCAATGCGTCCTCAGAAAAAGGCAGAGGAGGTGTCACGTAGCAGCCTTACCCAGAATGGGGTAAGGCTGCCCAAGGCATGGTAGCCTGTGTGCCCATGCTCCTTCTGCCCCATCATGTGGTGGGCTCTACAGTAGGACTTTGTGTGGCAGGCACTTTTGCCTACGGCCATGCCACAGCTGGGGGTGGGATGTTGGTTGCGTAGGGGTAGGGGGGCGGGGCAGGGCCTGGTGCCCGCACTGGTGCCTCAGCCCACCTCAGCCATGGCGGGAGTTCTGACAGCAGTCCGCCCAGCTGCTCCGGGGGGTGGGGATGGGGACTGACTGTCTGCCCAGCTCCCTGTGTTGACCCCGCAGTGTGGCGGCTGCACTGGCCTGCCATGGGGCCATGTGGGGATAGGGTCTTTCGCAGCTCACCTGGCTGCACCCATAGTTTCCACCTTGGAGTTCATCATTACCAAGCCACAGGTGTATTATTAGCTATATAGCAAGCTCACTGCTTAGAGTGCTTTATAATCCTTATCTATTTCATCCTCACAACACTCCTGGAAGACAGGTCATTATTAATTATTCCCATTTTACAGATGTGGACCTGAGGCTGAGCAACAGTGACTTGTCCAAGAAGACCATCCAGTGAATTCATGGCTATGATGCAATTTGAACCCTAGTCTCACAGCTCCAAATCCAGCACCTTATCCACAAGGTTACACTGGCCAGTGGCCACTAAGCAAACCTTACACCTGCAGAAAAGGGGTTAAGCTCCACACCAGCACAGAAGGGGTTAAGGAGTAGCCCCGAGACCGACCCTCCAATACGTGTAAGGCTTGTAGAGGGTGAAGGCCTTGAAAATCTGAGGCCTTGCAATCAGAGAGAGTTCTGGGAGGAGCGCAGACTTCTGAGCTTCATGGGTCTCAGACAGGATGAGACAGGCCAAGTTACATGTTGGAGGGTGGGGTGTTGTGCCACAGACAAAAAGAGAGTGAGGTATGATCTAGAAGGCTTGAAAACCACAGGTCTTAACTATACAGGAGTCATTTCCATGGAGCAAGCAAAGATGGCTGCCTCTGGGGTAGACAGAGCGAGCTGCTAAACAGCATTTAGGAAGATGGCATGGTACATTAGTTGAAGTGAGGGAAGGGGTACTGTGCGAGGGAGAAAGAGATGACGAAAACAAGTCGATACAAAGCCAGGACCTTGTATACTCTCAGCCTATTTTGTTGCTGTTGTTGTTTTGCTTTTGAAACAATGTGGCAACTGCCATCTAATACCCCAGGGCTTTTGTTTATCTAGATTTTTATGAAGGGAAAAAAAAAAAGGAGGAGGGGGAAAGAAAACGAAATGAGAGAAAAACAAGCCTTGCTTCCAAACCGAGAGAGTCATGTGTTTTGATTCAATTATACAAAATGATATTTTTATAACCTCAGAAGTCGCCCCACTTTCTTTTTGTCTCTTGTTGTTGTTTAATTTAGAGCAGCCAGGTAGCCAAGTCTAAGGGATTTAGAGCCGGGAAAAAAAACCCCACTGGGCTTTGGAGTATGCTACTCTCCATTCCTTCTGGTGTTGTAAACAAGCCCTTTATATCCCTGCTTTCATGCCTCCTCCTTCCCCCAATCTCTCTTCCAGTTTTCTTCTATGTTATTACTTAACTCTTGCTCAGCCATTTAGGCCGGGGGTGTGGAACCTTTTCCCTACTGAGGGCCACTTTGAAAATGAGTACAAGTTTCACAGGCTGGATGGAGTTGGGGGCAAGGGCATTTAAGGGATGTGCCCAGGATAGTGGAAGGAAGGGGAGGATCCATATCAGGATCTACATCCATTATCCTTGAATGCATGGCCTTATCCACTCCCTTCACCTGAGCTCACTCTCTCAGTGCTTGAGGGTGGATCCACAGGCCTGATCCAGAAATTGGAAAGAGGCCAAATATAAAACAGCTGTGGGCTGGATACAGCCTATTGGCTTCTCCACCCGTTTCAGATAGAGGCCAGATCCCAAGCTAGTGTAAATCAGTGTCTTCTATATGGCATGCTGCACTGAGACTACAGATGCTAGTGTGTGGTCTACTGTTTCCATCTGAGGGTGCAATCTTCCACCCATTGGAGTCTGTGGCATTGATTTTAATAGTGGAAGAGTGTCCTGTGAGTGATCATTTGCTTCTGAGATTTGTGTTTCCCTCTTATAGAATGTCCAGGGACTGCCCTCTACCTTCTCTATTTGAAGATGTCTCTCTCTCTTTCACACACAACTGTTGTTCACCTCTGTGTTGGACTTTAGTTTTCAGGGACCAGCCTAGTGGGCCGTGCAAGAAATTTGTGGCCAGAGTGAAGATGCTGGAATTTGACAAGGAACTAGGAACCTAAATAGATCATCTGCTTTATGAACGTCATGGTTCTTGGGGTGGGCAATATTGTTGAGCTCTTCTATAGCCTGCATTTGGGATATAGCTTTTAAAAATCTGTGCCTATTACTCCATAACCCATTAAAATCAGAGCCAGTGTGGTGTAGTGGATAAGGTGCTGGACCTGGGAAGCCAGGGTTTGAATCCTGCCTTAGCCCTGAACTCACTGGGTGGCCTTGGGTGAGTCTCAGCCTCAGTTCCCCATCTGTAAAATGGGAATATGTGTGTGCCTGTGTTCCCTTCATCCATGTGCATCTTAGATCATAAGCCCACTGGGTAGGGATCTTTCTCTGAAAAGCTGTGACTGTAAAGTGCTGTGTATGCCTAGTAGCACTATTGTTTGTTTAGTAGTAGTACTCACTAGCTTTCACATTGTCAATGTGAGATTGGGTCCACCTGGATTCTAACTAGAGAGAGGTTGTTAGCCTGCTGGCTGAATAAGTTGGCGGATGGTCACTTCTCTTTTATCTAGACTGTTATTTTATTAATATTAGCAAGCATTTATATAGCACCAGCAATGTACCTGCCTTGGCGCTTTACAAAGTAATGGAACAGACACAGTTCCTGCCCTAGGGCTTACAATCTGAGAGATGGGGATATGGGGGGACAATGACAAAAGAAGGGGAACAGAGGGAGAGACAAGGGGTGTAACATTCACAAAGATGCAAGGTTCAAGGTGCATGCGCTTGGTTACATTGAGAATGATGGTTGGCTGGTCCATCTGGTGAGGCTATGAGTACACAGACCTCAGGTAACAGATTGTACTGGATGCTAGGTATCAGCAAGAGTTAGGAGAAGGGAGCGAGGAGTCAGGAAGGACAGAGCTGAAGAACCGGTCTTGTGGAGGGATTTGAAACTACAAAGGGAGGGGGCGAGGCGGATGTGGACAGGGAGGGAGTTCCAGGTGTGAGGGGCAGCTAGGGAGAAGGGATGAAGGAGGTTAGGGGAGCAGGGAAGGCGTGGGAGGGCGAGAGAGGGGACAGAGGAGGAGCGGAGTTCATGGACTGGAGTACAGGGGGAAATTAGTGCAGAGAGGTAGGGGAGAGCAAGGTTGTGAAGAGCTTTATAGTTGAAGACTAGGAGCATGTGCAGGATTCGTTCAGGAAGGGGGAACTAGCGAAGAGAGGAGAGGAAGGGCTGCATGTGGTCGAAGCGACGGGTGAGGTAGATGACCCCGGCAGCAGAGTTTTGGACAGATAAGTGGAGAAAAGTGAGAGCAGGGGAGGCCAGTGAGAAGGAGATTACAGTAATCGAGGTGAGAGATGACCAGGGTGTGAAGAAGGGTTTGGGAAGAGGAGACAGAGAGAAAAGGGCGAATCTTAGCAATGTTATGGAGGGAGAAGTGACAGGATTTGGCAACAGAGTTGATGCAGGGTTTAAAAGAAAGGGGTGAGTCAAAGATGAAGCCTAAGCTATGGGCTTAGGATACGGGAAGGACAGTGACCCTGTCGATAAGGACTGACAGGGAGGTGGGAGAGGAAAGATGGTGGTGGTGGTGGGGGCTGGGGGAAGATAAAGAGTTCAGTTTTAGCCATGTTGAGTTTGAGTTGACGTTGAGACATCCAGGTAGAGATATCAGAGAGACAGCTGGTGAGGCGAGCTTGAATAGATGGAGAGAGAGAGGGAGTGGAGAGAGAGAGTTTGAATGTCGTCAGTGTAGAGGTGATATTGGAAGCCATGGGAGGCAATGAGTTTGCTTAGGGACAGGGTATAGATAGAGAAGAGGAGAGGGCCAAGGACAGAGCCTTGGGAACCCCAACTGAGAGGGGAAAGGGGGAGGAGGGGAAGTTGGCAAGAGACACCTTGAAGGAGCGGTCAGAGAGGTAGGAGGAGAACCAGTCGAGGATGGAGCCATGGAAGCGAAGGGAGTGAAGTGAGTCCAGCAAGAGTCAACAGTATCGAAGGCAGCAGAGAGGTCAAGGAGGACAAGAATGGAGTAGAGGCGATTAGATTTAGTCACAAGACTGGTATTATTATTATTGGTATTATTATTATTATTATTAATATTTATTTACATAGCATCAGCAATATGCCTGGTGCTGAACCGTTGTGATAAGAGACAGGTCCCAGCCCTGAGGAGTTTACAATATAGGATGCACAAGGGCAGGTGTAGCAGGGTGCCATGGGTAAGTCCTTGAGGAACTATGCCAATGACTCACCAGCATCCTGCTACTGGCCCATATCTCCTAGCAGTCATCATCATTTAGGCGGGACAGTTCCACTTTGGGTGCTGAATCCCATGGCCCCTCTTTCAGGAGAGAGAGACACAAAAAGTGGAACTCACACCTCAGGTGCCTTTGTCCTGGTTGTCTCTCAGGAAAAGATTTTGAGAGGACAATGGGGAGATGATGGAATGGCAAGAAACTAAATGAAATGGGAAGCAGGAGAGCCTTTGTCCCTTGTTATGCACTTGGAATATTGGAATACGTGCATGAGGAGGAGGAGATTATTCATGGGGGGCGGGGCCTATTGACCAAAGGGGTATGGCTTTTTCCTCGTTGGATGCTCAAAATATTGGGAGGTATGCTAGTTGCCTAGGGCCCTCTGGGAAGGATAATTAGCCTAATGCAGAGGACACTGACACAGGGTTAGGCTGACTTAGGCTATTTAGCCCAGGTGAAGCCAGGTGATAAGAAGCCAGGTCATGTGACAAGCTTCCTGGGATATATGGCTGCGCAGATCCCAATCAGAGAGTAGATTACTAGGGAGAGCAGAGGCCTGCTTTACTGGGCTGAAGCCTGCGTCAAGGCTTTCTCAAGCCTGTGGGGAGGAGGCTGGGAGCTTGCCCAAGGGCATTGAATTACAAGGGCTTACTCTGGAGCTGACTGACCAAGGGAGGCAGGCCAGGCCTGGCCAGGGGCTTGTACAGAAGTGTAGCCTTGGGACTACCAGGCTGCTAGCCTCCCTTCCAGACTAAGGAAAGGACTTTGTAAGACACATTGGTTGCTGGCACATTGTTTGTGTAATAGTAAATGAACACTGGGTAGCGAGATCCTGTTGTGCTCAGTGGTTTGTGGGCTTGCTCATGCAATAATTTAACACTAGCACAGGGTGACTGGATTAGAGAGGGGTGACAAGGAGGAAGAAGAATTTAGGGAGAGACAGGGATACATTCAAGAAGTAGAGAAGCTGCAGGTGCACATGGTCCGATTAGTTACAATGGGAGGAGGGGGTGCATCCTGAGGGATAATATAAGGAGAAGCATCAGTGGGAAATCTATGCAGGTGGTGAAGCACTAGGAAAAGCTGGACGGAAGAGGTAGGGTTTTTTTGGAGAGAGATGAGGGAGGGGGTTAGGCATAGAGGGCAGTGTTGGAGAAAGGGCACAGATGGTATGATATGAAGCAGATTGGAATGGGTGACGGTGGCAGCAGAAGAGAAGCAAAGTTCCCAGGAGGGAATGATAGGAACTAGGAACAAGGTCATGGAGAACCCTGAAGGTGAGGACAGGGAGTGTGTGCCGGATGCAAAGGAGCTAGTGGAAGAGAAGAGAAGAGAGAAATTGGACATGATCAGAGTGGTAGGCGATGTGGATGACCTTAAAAATGGACTACTAAACAGAATTGAGAGGGTGAGGGTGAGAATGGGGAAGGCCAGGAAGGAGGAGGTTTCAGTAGTCAAGGCATGAGATGCCTATGGAATGGACTGGAGCAGGAGTGGCCAAACTGTGGCTTTGGAGCTTCATGCAGGCAGTTCAAGTGCATCACTGGACCAGGGCTGATCCTGCTCTTTGTGGTGTACTAGTAACACTGTACCTGAGTCTCAGCAGCTGTTTCAGAATCTCATCAACCAGGACTGTGGAGCACCCTTTCGCCCTCCAAAATAGGGTTGCCACCTATGTATAGTTTGCCAGGCCACTTATGGAAAATACATGTTGCAGGGCCTGCACTGGCATGCATGTATTTTTCATAAGTGGCCTGGAAAAATATATATAGGTGGCAACCCTACTCCAAAAGGAGAGGTCTCTGAATGTGCAGGAAGGTGGGGCATGTCTTGCACCTCTTATATTCGACATTTGGTAAGTGGCTCCTGGGACTGGGAACTTTGGCTACCCATGGACTAGAGGTATGTGATAGTGGGAGCAGCAAGGGAGAAACAACAGGTCTTAGTCCAGATTCCTGGCAAGATGAGATGCAAAAGAAATGGAGGAGTCAAAGGTGAATCCCAAGCTATGTGCTTGGGGCCAGGCTGGATGGATAATAATATGACACCATCAACGGAGATCTTGTCCTCTGGTAGCAGCAGCTCTGTTTAACCACAGGAGGGCAGCGTTGCATTACAGAGATGCCACTGGTGTGGAGGAATGTCCACCTGGGTGGGGTGAATCGCAACGAAAGATGCTGGAAGTCTTCAAACCTGGGTGGCTGATTCCTCTTTGGGGCTTGTTCACATTTGTATTTGTTAGAGGCTGCTGTGTGTTAATTCCCTTTAATCTCACGGGTGTTCACATGAGCACAGGGTTGAAAATAGGATTAAATGGGGAGGCAATGTACTCTCAAAACAAGTGGGGTTAAAATGGGGAGGGATGCTCCTACTTGAAGGGGCACACTCATGTGTACTGTCCAGTGGTCTTTCCCCTCACACCCCCCGTACAGTCCCCTACTGTCCTGACAACCTTCAATGCTCCTCCTTGGGTGTTTCCTTCATCCAGCATATCTGCCTCACCGACTGCTTCTTGTTCCAGTTTCCTCTGCTAGAATTTTCCTGCAAATTCCACAGGAAAAAAATTAGAGGGGAGAAAGAGGTCCTTAACCCCTGACTCCCCTTGCATGTTAGAACAGGGGTGGAGGAAGGTAGTTACTCCACAGCGGAGGTGGCCAGACTTGCAAACAGGAACATAGGCACCTGCCTAGGGCAGCAAAGCTATTTTGGGGGGATGGGGGCTTCTGTTCTCAGTCTGTGCCTGCCTGGTCACAGTGCCCCCTGCCACTGCCGCAACCCTCCTGCACTTCCCAACCCTCCGCAGCCCCACAAGGGGCTGTCCATCCCCACCTGGAGAAGCCCCGTTCCTCCCCTGAATCCCCAACACAGGTCACCGCAGAGGAAGAGTCTCTGCTTCTGTGATGGCCCGGTGCTGCCATTGTCTCCCTCCCTGCCTCAGACAGCAGCCTGTGCATACACCAGAGCTCGGGGGGAGGGTGGGGGCAGCAGCCTGTGTTGCCTAGGGGCACCCAAGCCTGGCCCTGCTTATGGCGCACATAATTCACTTGATCCAGGTATCAATCTCAGGTAATCTGCCAGGACTCTTCCCACTGGCTCTGGCACTCCAAGCAGGGATCCCTGCTCTAGAGCACCCCAGCAGCTGGTCTAAGGAGTGGAGAGATGCACTCCTCTTTAGAGTGATCTACCAGTAGACAGGGTGGCCATACCTCCCCTTTAAAAGAGGATGGTTATGAAAAACACATGGTGCAGGGCTGCATTGGTTCCAGTGCAGCCCTGCAACATGCATTTTTCATAAGCATCCTCTTTTAAAGGGGAGATATGGCCGTCCTACCAGTAGATCACAATCTACACCTTGGCCCCCTCTGCTCCAGAATAACTCCTCTGGAATAAAACCCCCACATCTGGTATGCTTGTAAGAAAGAACACTCCCTTGGAATGTTGGCTGCCTTCTACTGTTCAGCCAAGCAAACACAAAGGACCAAAAAAGAAAAGGTATCCACAGACCTAGGCCAAAATTACAGACATCCCAATCAAGGTCTGTGAAAGTGTCTTATATGAAATAGCACAATTTATTGAAACAATGAAAATATTAATAATGAATAAAGTAAAAAAACAAACATGTATATATCATATATTTCCATAGATAAAACTGAAAACAGAACACCCTAATCAATAAAGTCATAAAGACTTAAAAAGTAAAGTCCAAACTAAATAAATAATAATACTACTACTAATAATTAATAAATCAAACCAACACGTTTTGAAATATCTTCCTCAGGCCTTCGTGAATCTCTTCCAAGATAACTTGACTCTGCAAAAGTGAAACAATTAAAACTGCAAAAAGAAAAAAAACAAGAGGAGTATATGATTTAAGGCCAAAGGCTTATTGATGGGATCTATTAGGGATGAGGAGCTAGGGAAAGAGGTAGGATTTTAGGAGGGATGTGAATAGCAGGAAGAAGGGAGCAGAGCATATGTACTTGGGGAGGGAATTCCAGGTGTAGGGGGTGGCATGGGAGAAGGGATGAAGACAATTTAGGCAGGAGGAGACTTTGGGGCAGATGAGGGTGCTGGTAGAAGAGGAGCAAAGTTCCTGAGTGGGAACATAGCAGGTGTGTCAGACCCCCACCCTTGAACTGGCATCTTTGTGGTTCTGGGGAGCGACTGGCTTGACAATGTCACTGCCATACATCAGCTTTGGCCTTACTGTAGATCTTCATAAAGCGTTTTTAAACAAGCAAGGCTTGTGGGGATGGAGGTGTGACTGCTGAGTGGCAGAGCTGTGGGCCCTCCCACTCGGGTGGGGAGAGATTCTAATGAGCGGCTCCCAGTGTGGCTACCATGGCGGCCGCCTCGCACTCCCCCGACCATGCGATTCAGCTGCTGAGTCAAGTTCCTGTGACTTGCACAGGTTGTGTCTCCTGCCCACTGTGCCTCTGAACGGGGGACCTGTCTACTGGTGTGGGTGGCTGCCCCAGTTCATATGGGTCATGGGTGTGTGGGTACCTGTTGCCACACACTTTTTTGGCTTGTCCTGCACAGGGCCCTCCAGATTTCTCGGCAGTGAGTGAGCCATGAGTGGGTGCTGCATGGCTCACTGGAGCGTGCATCCCCCAGCACCACCTTTGACAGGTGTTGGGATTAGTGGCTCCTAGGTGGCCATGAGTGATAGCATATGGTTTAACACCCCCCCCACCCCCCAGTGCTAGTAGGCCATATTCCTCCAGCCGTATAGCTACTTGTGAGGTAAAAGACCACACAGCAACCCCAGGAAGGTGGGTGGATCACCTTTAGAAGGAGAATGGATGGGAGGGGGTGCCCTGGCCCCCCTATCAGAGAGGGGGGGTACAGGCATGGGGGAATTAAGGGTCACAATTCATTTCCCACTTTTGGTGTGTACCTTTCAAAGCAATACATATAGAATTACATTCATGGCATAACCCCTGGGAACAGATGGACAAATGGAAAGAGTGAATCAGGTATTGGAACAATACCTCTGGTGCTTCCTTATTTTCCATTAAGATGACTGGATCAATACAATAATTCTAGCCATTTGTCAACTTAGCAGACTCCATACTACTCAACTCTGGGTATCATCTGCCGTTCCACCCCTCTCCGACTTGTTTTCCTCAAGTTCGGACAACAGTAGACCTGGTTCTGCACCTCCATCAGATTCAGTAGGAACTCTGGGAAAATCTCAAATCTACAACAACAACAAAAACAACAACAACAAGAGACTGGCTGAAAATGCCAGGCAATTCCCAAACTCAAAATAGGCAATAAAGTCTGGCTTTTCACTTGGAATTGCCTGGCTCTTTGCTAAGCTGGGTCACCGATTTTTTGGACCACTCTCTATCATAGAGCATCTTGCCTCCCATCTTCATTTACCTTCCACCATGGAGGTTCACCCCACATGTTGCATATGTCCCTGTTAAAGTCCTACATTGCCAACCCTTTCAGAAAGGCAGATTGCTCCTCCTCCAGTGATGACCATTGAAGGCCAAGACAAATGCATTGTACGAGAGGTGCTTGACCCCAAGCTGATCCAAGTTCACTTGATTGAGAGGTTACAGCCCTGAAGAACAGTCATGGGAATCCTCCAGTAATGTACAGGTTCCTGACCTGGTTCAGGCTTTCCATTGTGCTCATCCAGAAAAAATGTCTGAAGATCCTTAAAGGGCACCCCTAAGAAGGGGAGTAATATCAGAGCTACAACCAGCTCCCTGATTGGCTGCAGGGCCTTTGTCTGGAGATGGCCAGCCTCCTGTTTGGCTGCTGGGGCCTTTGTCTCAGGCTGTTCTGGAATTGCCTCTTCAGTTAGCTCTGACAACTCCAGCCCTCCTGCTTAACCTAGTCTTCACCCAGCATGCGCCTTCAACCCTCCCACTTTGACCTAGACTTGCCTCAGCCTTCCTGCCTTATCTCTTCCTCAGGACAGATTTCCCAGCATTAAAATCTTGTCAACATTCTATCTCTATTCCATTTTTGACCCTGTCGTGACTTCCAGCTTTGTTCTTGATCCCCTTGCCCTTGACCCCACCTTGCTCTCCTTTCCTTGGCTCCCAGCATCTCTCTGGATCCCCCACCCTGGTCCTCACCTCCTGATTCCTTGGCCTTGATCCTTACCCCTTTTCCTGACCCTGATGTCCACCCACATCCCAGATGCTCCTGACCCCTGACAGTGGAAAATGAGTGCAGAAAGATAAGGAGGAGCAAGACCATGCAGAGCCTTGAAAGTGAAGATAAGGAATTTGGATTGGATGTGAAGAGGGAGAGGGAGCCAGTAGAGGGAAGGGAGGAGGGGAGGTATGATCAAAGTGGTGCGTGAAGGAGATGATCTTGGAGTTGTGGAGCAGTGACCAGAAGTGAGGAGACCCAGGTAGGAGTGGAGAACGCTGCAGTAGTCCTCATGAGAGATGACAAGAGCTTTATCAGTGGGAGCAGTAAGGAAGGACTGGATTTTAGCAATGTTATACGGGCTGAGGGAACAGGTCATAACAACAGACTTGGTTTTAGATGGCCAAACAGTGGGCAGGTGAGTGGGTGACCCAAACCGGAGCTGCACACACCCATGGATTTGGCTATATTCAGAAAGACAGCTGGGTGGGCGAGCCAAGTGTGCAGGCAGCAAATGCCTTCCCCCTGCCCTGGGGAAACCCCAGCTTAGAAACACACGGACAGGAGAGTATATACCTGTGCTCCGGTGTGGTGTCAGATATTGCGTACTGTCAAATTTTCCTACATTGTTAGTACCGAGCATGCTCACTTCAGATGAGCATTTAGAAATTGTGATATGTAGAATTTCTCTGTCAGAAATGCTAACAATAGAAAAACTTGGCAGAAAGCAATATCTGACATCACACTGACCCCACGGCTTGCTCTGGTAAACCATGGCAATGGGATGCGGAGGCAGCAGCCACTCTGGCAGTTTGGTCCGCCTGAATCTATGATCCAAGTGAGACCATGTTTGGCTGGGGCTTGCGGGCCTGTTGCTCTGGGTTTGGCCAGCTCCCTGGGATCTTCCAGAGCACTGCTGGCGGGGCTGCCCTGGAGCAGCCACAGCCTGTTCTGGTTTGCACATCTGGCAGTCACTCTTCAGATGGACAGGTCAACCTGGGGGTGAAGGGGGCTGGCGCCGGCAAAACCAGAACTGCTGTCTGTCTGTTTACACCGACTATGAGGTGCAAAGGAGCAGAAGATGAATCCCAGGCTACATGCCTGGGGGATGGGTTGGATGGTGACATCATCAATGAGGCTAGAGAGTAAAGAGGGAGAAGAAGGTTTAGGACAGGGGTGGCAAACCTCAGGCCTAGGGCCCCAAAGTGGCCTGTGGCGAGTTTTTATGCGGTCTTTCTTCTGTTCCTTAATCTGGCCCCTGGATCTAGTTCCTACCCCCAAACATTAAAAGGATGAACTTAAGGTAAGTAATGAGGGCATGTGCATGAGGGCAGGGGACAGATCCTTCTCTCCCAGAGCACACCCCTTCATTACTCCCATCCCCAACATCTATGAGGCCCATGGAGCTTGTACTAATTTTCAAAGTGGCCCCTGGGAGGGAAAAGTTTCCCCACCTCTGGTTTAGTGGGAAAGATGAAGAGTACTATCTTGGACATATTCTTAAGCTGGAGTTGTTGTCAGTGAGACATCCAAACAGAGATGTTAGAGAGACAGTCAGTGATGTTAGTGGAATATCATTTCTACCCCATGAGCCATATTTCCAAAAGAGCTCAGTCTGGGTTTTTCAGTTCTCCAGCAGTTAAAATCAGGGGCAGAGTTTCCAGAAAGCTTGCCTTCAAAATAAGGGTCAGCTTTACAGAAGTGCTGAACCAATGGCCATCCCCAAATCTATCGATTTCCAGACGAGCTCTGCATGCTGGCTGGCTAAATAGGATTGTGGGGTCTCTGATGAAAATCTGGCCCAGTGGAATGTGCCCTTTCTCTGCACATGCGGTTAAGGCCTAAGTAAGGTAGGAACAAGCTACTGCTTTTGCAGAGTAATAACCGAGAGAGGAAGCGATCATGGTATGAATCAGGATTTCAGTGGAGGTATGGGGCTCAGGGGAGCAATGAATTCTGGCAGCATTTCAAGGCAGATTTATGGACAAAGAGGGAAGGAGAGGAAAAGGAAAGCGAGGCTTCAAAGAGAATGCCAAGATTTCCAGACTTAGGAGTAAAATTAAGGTGGGTGGTAGCCAAGTCCGGGCCATGGAACATAGAGAATTGTTCACCCAGAAGGAGGGGATATAGCCCCTGAAGAATTCAGTAGCGGAAAGGTATGGACTCGCTGGCTAATTCAAGACAGGCAAATAGAAAGACACCATAATAAGAGTTCCAAGTAAAGACTTGCACACCAAAAGTCACATTGCAAAGCGCCACGACTTTTAATGGCCTTTCAAAAGCCAGCAATTATATTACCATATACATAACTTTTTGGACGGGTGGTGGTGGTGGTGGGATTTTTCCCCAGGAAAATCTTTTCCTGAGGGGGAAAAAAAAAGCTGTGCTCCCTTCCTCACACCAACGATATAGTTACTAGTTACAACAGGGACAGCAGCACCAGGGCCCATGAGGCTTGGGGGGAGGGGGGCATGTGTCCTAGTGCAGCTGTGTTCCCTGCCACTCAAAGGGGGTGCAGAGGGACCTCGTTTCATTTTCTGCATTCTGCCCCTACCTTACAAGTTGTTTGGTGGGGAAGCAGCCACTCTCCCGCTTCCTGCCTCCCACCCGCAATGCAAACCCTGCCTGGGGCTTGCACCGACAATGGGAGAAAATTAGAGATGCTGCACTTCATGGCCACCCAGGAGCCACGGATCTGATCCCCCGGCCCCATCTGAAAGTGGAGCAGCTGGAGGCGTGCTCCCAGGACTGAGCCATAGATCACCCACTCTTATGGCCAGTCATGAAGCCATGCCGTGAAATGCAGAGTGAGTCGTGCGGAGCAAGCCGAATGTGCAGTGGCTGCCTTTGTGAGCTTTACCCACATCTGGCATAGCTCTATGATCTGGATCCTCCCCCTTCCTTCCTCCATTCACCTTAAGCACCCCAGCTCCTTCCTGACCTGTGGCGTTTGTACACAGAGTGGCCCACAGTCGAGACAGGGTTCCCTATCCCTGCTCCTGAGTGCACTTTTTCCATTAAGTAACTCTTTACAAATACATAGACGTAACTCACACCTGTAACGAGGGATTGGAGGTGAGGGGTGAAGAGCTGGGGACATTGTAACAGACTTCCCAAATATTTGTAGAATGAGTCTCCAGAGGTAAATAGAATCATAGAGTTGGAAGGGAACTCAGAGGTCATCTAGTCCAACCCCCTGCTCAGTGCGGAAAATCCGCAGCTACAGCATCCCTGACAGATGGCCGTCCAGCCTCTGTTTGAAAACCTCCAGTGAAGGTGAGTCCACCCCCGCCCTAGGCAATTTGTTCCACTGCTGAACTGCTCTTACCTTTAGGAAGGTCTTCCTAATGATTAACCGAAATGTGTTTCCTTGTAATTTGATCCTATTATTTCTAGTCTTGCCTTCAGAGGCAAGAGAGAAATAAGTCTTTGCCATCCTCTCTGTGACAGCCCTTCAGGTAGCAGTAGTAGGCCGATATCATGTCTCCCCTTAGTCTTCTCTTCTCTAGACTAAACATACCCGGGTCCTTCAACCTTTCCTCATAGGACTTGGTTTCCAGACCCCTGACCATCTTTGTCGCCCTCCTCTGTACCTGTTCCAATTTGTCAATATCCTTCTTAAAGTGCAGTGCCCAGAATGGGACACAGTACGCCAGGTGAGGTCAGACCAGTGCAGAATAGAGTGGAACTATTACTTCTTGTGACTTGGAAACGATGCTTCTGTTAATGCAGCCTAAAACTGCACTAGCCTTTTTTGCAGCTGCATCACACTGCTGACTCATGTTCAGTTTGTGATCAATTACAATTCCCTGATCCTTTTCACATATATTGCTGCCAAGCCAGGTATCTCCCATCCTGTATTTGTATATTTAATTTTGTTTTACCTAAATGTAGAACTTTACATTTATCTCTGTTGAACTTTGTTTTGTTAGTTTCAACCCACTTTTCCAACTTATCAAGATCATTTTGAATTTTATTTCTGCCTTCTATGGTGTTAGCTATCCCTCCCAGTTCTGTGTCATCTGCAGATTTAATAAGCATTCCCTCTACTCCCGCATCCAAGTCATTAATAAAGATGTTGAACAGTACCGGGCCCATGACAGAGCCCTGTGGCATCTTGTTCGACACCTCCCTCCAGTATTTGCAGAATGAGTGTCTGGAAGAGAGGAGCAGCCACTCTAAGGCCACATTCTGACAAGCAAAGATAAACCAAAGTTACTACTTTGATTTAATTCAATAATAAAATGCACACATCACAGAATGTTGATGTTTTAATAGGGCTGAGTGTAACTTGAACTAACCATCAGTCCTGCATATACAAACATATGTGTACACACTGCTTCTCACACAGACATTCTCCCCCCCACCCCCAGCTCAGCCCCAAAGTCAATCTGTGGGCTATTACAAATTTTCACGCACATGCAAATGTATGTAGATTAGGGGTGGCACAAAGTGTACCCATTTCTGTCAGATGTTGGAGGGTATGGGGTGCCATTCAGATGAAAAGTGTAAATTGAAGTCGTCCTGCATCGATTTCCCCCCTAGCAGAGATGTAATGATAACTGTGTAGTGATCATCACCAACACACTAACTGTACTTTTAGTCGTCACAGAACTCGCAGCTTTAAATAATCCGACGTTAGAAAAGTCCCGTAAACGGCATTTAGACCTGCCGCCACTGCCATTGAAAACTGTGGCTTGCGCATTCTTTAGAAACTGGATTGGTAATTCTAAAGAATGCGCAAGCTGCAGTTTTCAGTGGTGGCAGTGCATCTAAACGTCACCCGTGCGACTTTTCTAATGGTAGATTATTTAAATCCGTGAGCTCTGTGGCATGTCTAAAAGTGGACTAAGTGCTCACACAAACCGTTACTTAGGAATACAAACCAAAGGGGAGTATGTACTCCTGATTTTTGAAGAGTGTGTATTTCTCTTCCTGCTCCTGAATAAAGTTGGTTTATGTTTCAGAAGTAAAAGAGAAGTAAGGCCCAACTGCATTGATTGCACTAACTGTCAGAATGTGGCTGAAGCTGCTACAGGGTATGGCTTTGGTAGGTGGCTACCTGTGCCTGATCAACTCCAATGGTTAATTGCCTCCTGCTGGGGGTGGGGGCAGGAAAAGAAGCCGTTATCCATTGGACCATAAAGCTTGAAGCTCTAAAGGGGAGGATACCAAGGAGCATGTGCTACCCCACACCTTAGGGCCCTGAACTGCACAGTGCTTTCTCTGGAAGCTCTGAAGCCTTAGGCCAGAATGACTAGGAGCTCAGCCAGGAGAGGCTAGCCTCACTAAAGAAGGAAAACCATTCTTTGAGGGGACTGATGGGTTAAAAGAATGATATGTTATCAACCGTAAAGTAAGAAGATGTGTGTGACAATGTGTTTGGGCCTGAATCTGTGGAGATTCACAACAATTTGCGTTCCTGGCTCACCCCCTTCCCCCCTGTGAGGATGGGGGCAGCCTCAAAGGGAACATGCCTTGCCCCGGCCCTATCAGAAGGAAGAGGACGGGCTGAGAAGGCGACGTTGGCGGCAGCGCGAGGCCAAGTCTCGTGAGGTGGGACTTGGTGGGCGCCATTTTGTGATCAGCGCGACTGAGGGAGCAGTCGCGCGAAGAGGACACTGCATGCAACAGCAAGGAGCAGCACCCACCCTCCCTCCGTCCCCATGTCACTGTGGGTTTCACAGTTGGTTGCTCTTTATCAGGGGCCAGTAAGGAATTTTTTACTGTCAGTGCCGATTGGTTCAAGGGCTTGGCAGTTGTTTCGCCTTCCTCGCAGTGCATGTCAATTACAATTGGTCCTAAGGGAGAGGTTGGATGTGCTTAGTTGTATTTCATTGTCGCACCTGCAGGGGTCCAGGGTGTTACGGAACTGTTCGTTAGACTTAGGCCGTTTTTAGACGAGCGCGGCGGCGCCCGCGCTTGTTTCCAAAAAAGCCGGCAGCCCATTCCACACGAGACGCTGCCGCCGAATACGCGCATGTGCGGCCCGACGCGCATCCATTTCCGGCCGCGTCTGACCAGCCTCGATCGCCGACCCGGTCAGTTCGCGCACGGAAATGGATGCGCGTCGGCCGCGCATGCGCGTATTCGGCGGCAGCGTCTCGTGTAGAACGGGCTGCCGGCTTTTTAAAGAAACAAGCGCGGGCGCCGCCGCGCTCGTCTGAAAACGGCCTTAGTTGTGTGTTAAGTCTTCTCCTTAAGAGACGGTGCATGGGTGAAGCTAGAGCAGGGGTGTCCAGCTTCCAACCCAGGCTTAGGGGTGAGCTATACAACAGAGGACAGGGGCGGTCCCCTTTTGACAGCTGCCGCCTCCCTCCTACTTTGGTCAGGAGAGGGCTTGCATCTCACCGACTAGCCAGGTGGCTGGAGTGAGAGTGACCTAGTACACACAAAGTTAGCAGTACTGAGGGACATTGAGCCACAGAGTTAGGTTTCTTAGTTATTCCTTAAAAGCATAGTTGTAGATTGGACCCAGGAGGGAGTATACCCCCTCCCCGACTTTTAATGTTGTCACTAAAGTGTGCGGCCTTTACATCCCAATTAAGTGTGCATGTCTTCTTCTGGGGTGGGGGGGCAAGAGCAGGTGGTGGTGTTTAGTCCTGTGGAGGCCTAGTGGAAATAGTTGAACCCACACAGGAGTTGTAGAGCTATAGCACTGTACTGGGTTTAATCCTTAGCTGAGGTAAATCTGCCTAGCTCTATTAGATTTCAGCTGGGGCTGTGCTGATTTACAGCAGCTGAGGATCTGTCCCTCTGTTTTGTTTTCCTGCCTTCACAATCCTAGAAACTGGAAGGGGCCTTAATCCTTTCCCATTTGAATTTGGGCAGGGGGACAAAGGGAGAGGGTTTCCTGGCAAGCGAGAAAAAACCGTGTTCCTCCATCCTGCTTCATCTTCCCAGGATTTCCGACTGGAAGGCACTGACTGATTCCATCTGGCAGGCTGACTATGCTTCAAAGACTGCAAATCCTGGGATTTTTGTTTGTATGTTAAAAAACATGCTGAACCAAAAAAGAAGCAAAAGCCAGCTGTCTCTGGGGACAGTAACTACGGTCTTGGAGAAATCCAAAGCAAGACCTCGTTGGCACTCACTTTTGTGCCTTCACCAACTCCAGCACAGCTTTTAATTAGTAAACCCTTAGTGGCTGCTCTTCTTGACACCTCTAGTCTGCACCAGTTCCCTTATTCCCTGACCACCCTCTGTGTGTGTGTGTGTGTGTGTGTGTGGCGTGGGGGGAGAACAGAGGAAGATGGAATACAACTTGTATTGTACCTAAGAATCTCCTACTGGCTGTTTCTTTGGACAGAAACACGAGGGTCTACAGACAAAAGTATTTGTGCAAGGCTGGACAAAGAGAAATAGGATTGGTGCATTAGTGTCAGGATTCACATGCCCTACAACCAGGCAGCCCCTCTAACCTGGCTTCATGTTACAACTGGGGTTAATCCGGTACTGAGATGGAGAGCTATATAGGGCAGTGGTTCTCAACTGGTGGTCCCAGAGTGGCCTGGAGGCAGGGCCCATGAGCTCTGATATAGCTGTGGCATACATCCCCTCCTTCTGCTTGTTCTGCCTGCCTGTGTTGCTGAAGGGCAGGGGCAGGATAGTAGGAGTGTGGCTTCAGTGCCTCTGGCAGTTTCCCTGCCTCTCTAACTCTAGTCTCCTGTTGTTGCTTCTGCACTCCTCATGCCAGCTCTTCACTGCTGGAATCAGCCCCTTGTTGCCAGCCAGCTACTTCTGATCCTGGATCTCTTTTGTACGGTGGCTCCTGGATATTTTAAAAATGATTTGCTTGGACTTGCCCAATAAAAGGTTGCAAAACACTGATGTAGGACATATAAGTTTGGAGCATGTCCATAGATAGGGGAGATCCTAAAGTGGGAGAGCATGAGAAAAGGAGCTGTGGTGAGATGGGGTGGCAGCCATCTTGGGACTGTTAAAAAAGGTACTCTGCTCCATCTTAAGCACCTGGGAGGAATGCTACTCATGGGTGAGAAGGGGCCTGAGTGTAAGTAGTACCTTGAGCAAGGGGAAGTGTGGAAAGAGTATGTTTGTACACATGAGACCATTGCTGGATATCGGGGTGTGCACTAACGAACAATACAGCACTGTAGGGGTTATACCACACAGACAGTGGTGGCTGTATCTTCCTGATATGAGACTAATGCGTGGATTCCTGCAAATACTTACATTCAGAGAGCCACCTGTTTACAGAAGGGTAAACTCAGGTACAAGGTTGTAAGCGAAGAGGCAGGATGTAATTCTCTTCCTCTAGCTGAATAGAGCCATTGCATCCCAAGGCACTGTCCTCGAATGTCTGGAGTGGAGTAAGATGCTTTGTAGTGTTAATAAGGAGGATATAGTTCTCAAAGCCAGATTGCTTTTCACAAGGATGGGGCAAGTCAGCAGCAAAAGCCAAGGTAATACATCAGGAATCCCCATTTCCCATATCTAACCACTGGACAAGATTCATTGCTCCCAAGCGTAAATCACTCCTGCACTTGCCTGAGCACAGCAGGCATTAATCACAAAACCACATGCCCCAGCCACTTCTTCATTGTATTTTTACCTTGCAGTCCTTGCCCATTAAAGTCAATGGGAGTATTGTTATCAATTTCAATGAGTTCAAGATTGCAACTGTAGTTATGTACTACTTCCATGTTAGCTTCCTGCCCCTATGTATGTTGTTGATGTTGTTTAGCCATGTAGCGCTTTCACTGTTAAATGTGCGGTGCAATCCCTATCTAGTTTGCTCTCACAACAACCCTGCGAGGTAGGTCATTATTATTCCCATTTTACAGATTGGGAGATGAGGTTGGGAGAGAGTGGGTGGCTCTGCGCATTATGCTAGCCATTCTAAACATTCATGCCACTACTCTATGGACTCTGAACAACAAGGGGAGTCCATGGGGTGGCAGCATAAACAGGTGATCCCTGAAAACACAGCTAGTGAAACTGACAAGGCAAAGGTCCCCACTGGTAGAGACAATGATTCTATGGTATGTTTTCAGCTGTTCTGTGGGCCTGTGTTCACACCATGTAGGGCTGCCACCTCTGCAGCTTTTTAAGGAACGCTTATGAAAAATACATGTTGCAAGGCCTGCATTGGCACCTAGGTGCCAATGCAGGCCCTGTAACATGTATTTTTCATAAGTGTTCCTTAAAAAGCTGCAGAGGTGGCAACCCTAACACCATGGATTGCTCCCAGTCTTATGTGACGCTTGTCCCCATGTTATGCAGTCAGAACAGTGGCATGTGTTACATGTAGAGACAGACAGTGATTTGCCCTAGGCCACCCAGTGACTTCATAGCTAAGGTAGGACATGAACTCTGGTCTCCCAGGTCCAAGTCCGATACCTGTTGGGCTAGGCAATACTGTACATGCCTCTGTGGTTCAGACAGCTCATAACTCATCACCTTAATGTCTGTGGTCACTAGGGCCTTGAATCTCTTTAAACAACCCCAAACCCTTCTTTTTCAGTGGCAGAACCGAGGTGTCTCAGATGGGGAAGGGAGGAGGAGGTACTATCCTTTGTTGAAGGGGCACACTAGAAGGTCAAAAACAGATAGAGAGGAGAGAAATGAATGCGGGAGGGCACTGGCTTTGAATGGGGAGGCCACAGCTTTCCCTGCTCTGACATCCCAGAAGTGGCAAGTTGTCTTGCCCTTTCTGCAGGGCCCCTTGGGATTTTGTCTGGTCTGTTTCCCAGTAGGTGAAGTCCTTTCTGTACATAAGCAAGCAAGCAAACTGCAAGGGGGGAGGGGAATCTACTGTGACTCGAATCATCCCTCAAGGAGCTTAGAGTCAGAGGGAGAGGATGGGTTTAATAGTCAGTTCTCTGCCCCACTTAACCACAAGCATGTGTCTTTGGGTGTTTTCAGATGTGATGGTGGCTCGCTTTACCACACTTTACCCTATGGGCCACTGCCATGTCAGTTCCCGGGGCCCCAGGTGTTCACCCAACTCTGGTGGCGGCTAGCCCAGGCTGTGGCTTGGGAAAGTCTCCAACACAGAGTCAGGGGTAGCTGCCACCACAGCTGGGATTTGACCACCCGACCGGGAGTAAAGCGGGCTATCACATTTGAAAGCCCATTTTACTAGACCCGGTCCGGAGTCCCTGCCGGTTCTGGGTGCAGTGGTGGCTGTCATTATTTTATGCTATCACAGAATCATAAAATCTTAGAGTTGGAAGAGAACTTGGGATTATCTATTCCAATCCCCTGCTTGGATGCAGGATGACTACAACTATGACATCCCTGATAGATGGCTGTTCAGTCTCTTTTTGAAATCCTCCAGCAATGGAGAACCTATAGTCTCCCTAATCAGCTCGCTAGGAAGTTTTTCCTGAAATTTAACCACTTTCTTCCTTCTTGTAATTTGAGCCCATTATTCTAGTCCCGCCCTCTGTAGCCATGCAGAACAGTTCCTCACCATTTTCTTTGTGTCAGCTCTTTCGATATTTGAAGACCATTATGCTGTTTCCCCTTAGTCCTCGCTTCACTAGGCCCGTCCTGGCTGGTTAAGAGCTGCCGGGAGACAAAGGGGCCGTTGCTGGCCGGGGTGGTCAACGTCTCCCTATGGGAGGGCAGGGTGCTGAGCTGTCTCAAAGAGGCGGTGGTGCGGCCTCTGCTCAAGAAACCATTGCTTGACGCTGACTCCCCTGCCAGCTATCGGCCTGTCTCTAACCTTCCCTTTTTAGGGAAGGTTATTGAAAGGGTAGTGGCTCAGCAGCTCCAGGGGCATCTTGACAACGTCGGTTATCTTGATCCTTCTCAGTCTGGCTTTCGTCTGGGTAATGGCACTGAGACAGCAGTTGTGGCTTTGGTGGATGATCTCCACCGTGAAAAGGATCTGGGTCGATCGACCCTATTGATCCTGTTACATCTTTCGGCAGCATTTTATACTGTTGACCATGAGATGTTGGTGACGCGCCTCTGGGACAGTGCGGGGGTGGGCGGGATCGTTCTTGAATGGTTCCGCTCATTCCTGACCGGGAGACCTCAGTGGGTGGTACTTGGTGATTGTTTTTCATCTTACCGAGACATCTCATGTGGGGTTCCGTAGGGTTCTGTTTTGTCCTCTCTCCTGTTCAACATGTATATGCAGCTGCTTGGTTAAGTGATCAGAGGGTTCGAGGTGAGGTGTCATCAGTATGCGGATGACACTCAACCGTATCTCATTTTTGACTGACCCAGGCCCGGCTCTCTCGGTGCTTACCCGGTATTTGGCAGCTGTGGGGGACTGGATGAGGGCTAACTGACTGCGACTGAATCCTGACAAGGCGGAGGTGATGTTAGTGGGTAAGTTGGTGGCGGTGACAGCTCTTTCGGTTGATAGGATCTGTCCTCCGCTGACTTCCCAGGTATGGAACCTGGGGCTGCTCCTTGATGTGCAGCTCCGCCTGGATCTCCAGGTGGAGGCTGTGGTGAGGAGTGCCTTCCACGAGTTACACCTGGTGTGGCGGCTTTGGCCAATGATTTCGGTTCCTGACCTGGCCATGATCATCCATGCTTTTATTACCTCTCGGTTAGACTACTGGAATGTGCTCTATGTGGGGCTACCTATTGTGACGGCTCGGAAGCTGAAGCTGGTGCAGAATGTATAGTATAGTATAATAATTTATTGTGGGCCACATGGCCATAACATATAAAGACATAACATACAATAAATACCAATCAACTCATTCTGTTACATAAACATCAAATTGTCAATTTCCCCAACCCTTCCACAGCTATATAACACAACCGCCAACGAAAATTTAAGTTTTCATCATCCTGACATGGTCCCTGTCCTCTTCTCTATATTACTCTGACCTCAGCTTTTAAGCGGGTGTGAATAGACTTGACAGCATACATTGCAACTGCTTTTGTCCTTGCAGGGTCAGTGTCATTTAAGCGATACAGTAATTGTTGGATCACTGGACTCAACTGATCCCAGCCCACAGCCTCCTGTAGCTGTTTACGTTGACTTTCATGAAAAGTGCACCGTATCAAGTACTGTGCCAAATCCTCTACCTCTTTACCACACAGACAGATTCGATTCTCATACTGGATTTGCTCATATCTTCCTCGAAGAACTGCTGTCTGCATAGTTTGTAGTCTCAGATTGATGAAGGCTTTTTTTTAAAAAAAAAGTTATTTTATTGTTAAATTGAAATACAATCACAAATTAAAGACAAGTATGAACAGAAACATATATATAAAATACACACAGTATTCTTGATAGCTTCACTTTGCTACTCTTCCATCCGTATACCTGTTCATCTAACCAATAATACAAATAATAATGAAAACTACAGAAATAAAAAGACATTTCTCTCGCATATACAGCTTCCATCCTTGGAGCTAATTAGAGCCAGACTTCAAATTGATTTAAGGTTAATAGATGTTTTTGTCTTGTCCATGTCTGTGTGTTCCACAAGCAAACTCCATGTCACAGTCCATATTTCATAAAACTTCTCCAGTGTATCCTTTATTTTTTTTTTATTTTTTTTTATTTCTTCAAACTTATATCCCGCCCCCTCCTGCAATGCAGCTCGGGGCGGCTTACAACAATAAAAACAGTTAAAAACAATTAAAATATAAATATAAATATAAAAACATCAAAACAGGGTTAGGAACAATAAATTACTAAATAGGCAGGGGATTAAAATTACCCTCCCCCTCCCTCCCTCCCAAAGGCCTGGGCAAACAGCCAGGTCTTACAGTTTCGCCGAAATGTCAAAAGGCTTGGGGCCAGGCGAGCTTCCTCCGGAAGGGAGTTCCACAGCCGCGGCCCTACCACCGAGAATGCCCGCTCCATCGTGGCCCCCCGCTTAACACGGGGGACCTCCAGGAGGGCACCCCCGGCAGACCGCAGGAGTCGTTCCGGGGCGCGAAGGGCGAGGCGGTCCCTAAGGTAAGAGGGGCCAAGGCCGTATAGGGCTTTATAGATCATTACTAGGACCTTGAACTTGGCCCGGCACACTATCGGCAGCCAGTGCAGCGCTCGGAGCACCGGTGTAATGTGCTCCCGGCGACCCGTCCCCGTAAGAAGACGGGCCGCCGCATTCTGCACCAGCTGCAGCCTCCGGGCCAAGAACAAGGGAAGCCCCACGTAGAGCGCGTTACAGTAGTCGAGCCGCGAGGTGACGAAGGCATGGATGAGGGAGGCCAGGTCCGGGCCAGAGACATACGGACGCAGCCTACGTACCAGATAAAGCTGGCGGAAGGCAGCCTTAGCGACTGCCTCCACCTGCCGCTCCAGCCGCAGGTCTGCGTCCAATATGACCCCCAGACTCCGGACCTGCTGAGCTACAGGGGGGCAAACCCCCCCAACCAGGGGGGCCACCACCCCCTTCGCCCTCCCCACCACCATCACCTCCGTCTTATCTGGGTTGAGCTTCAGTCTGCTCCGTCGCATCCAATCCGCCACGGCCTCCAAACATTGGGATAGCACCGAGACAGCAGGGTCTGGGTCGGTAGAAAACGAGAGGTACAGCTGAGTATCATCAGCATACTGGTGACATCGCACCCCGAACCCTCTCACGACCTCCCCCAAGGGCTGCATATAGATGTTAAATAATAATGGAGACAAGATCGATCCCTGCGGAACGCCACACGGTAAGGCGCGGGGGCTCGATGTTTCCTCCCCCAACACCACCCGCTGGCTCCTCCCCGAGAGGAATGAACGGAACCATTCAAGAACAGTCCCGTCCAGACCCCCCCGGTCACGCAGTCGTCTCAACAGCAGCCCATGGTCCACGGTGTCAAAAGCGGCCGAGAGATCGAGCAGGATGAGAAATGTCGAACATCCCGCATCCATCTCCCGGCGGAGGTCGTCCACCAAGGCCACCAACGCCGTCTCGGTGCCATAGCCGGGGCGGAACCCAGATTGAAAAGGGTCAAGGAGCCCGATGTTATCCAGATGACCCTGGAGCTGGAGCGCCACTGCCCGCTCAATAACCTTCCCTAAAAAGGGAAGGTTAGAGACAGGTCGGTAGCTGGCGAGCGCGTCTACGTCCAATGATGGTTTCTTCAGCAGGGGACGCACCACAGCCTCTTTAAGACAGGGCGACATCCTCCCCTGCTGAAGGGACGCATTCACTACCCTCGCCAGCACCGTTCCCAACGTCTCCCCGGAAGCTTTTATTAACCAGGACGGGCATGGATCCAGTTGACAACACGTGGCCTTAACAGACCCCAGGACATCCACCACATCGGCCGGCGTCACTTCCCGAAACTCACCCCACAAAGATGGACCAGACGGACCCTCCGCCACCCCACGCTCTTCCCCTACTGCCGTCAACCCAGCGTCAAAGTCGGTCTGAATCCGAGCAATCTTATCTGCAAAGTAGATGACAAACTCCTCACTGAAATTCTTTCCTGCTGAAATTCTTTCCATTGTCAATACGTGCCAAAGTCTTTTTATCCAGTCTCGAGTAGTCAGGCCCCCTGGTGTTTTCCACTTTTGCAGAATCGAATAGATGGCTGCAAGGATCATCACCCTTCCAGCGGGAGCTTTGGAGTGTTTTTCCAGTTCCTTGGGCCAGAGCCCCAGCAATGCTAACTGTGGCGTACAAGGTATCGTTATTCCAGTATGCTTCTCTATTTCCCCCCATATTTTTTGCCAAAACTTATTTATTACTGGACTGTCCCACCATTGGTGCAGATAAGTACCTATCTGCCCACATTCCCACCAACACAAATTACTGTAACCCCTGTTTCCCTGGTGGAGCCTCTGTGGGGTTAGGTAGAATCTGTGAACTAATTTTATTTGCGGCTCTCGAACCATCAGGGAGCCAGCACATTTCTGCATACGTGTCCATATTTTAATCATACACTTGTCTGTAATCGGAAGGTTTAGTTCCTCGCTCCATACAGAGCCTGGAGATGATTTTTCTTTGTGGAGCATTGTTAAACATCTCCGATTCTATAGGATGTGGTTTCCTTATAAATTCCGGCTTATTTCTTGGGTGCATTAAGTAGCTATGCAATTTCGTGTACAGCCACCCATCAATTTTTTCCTCACACTGCATCTGTAATGTATCCCTAATTAATATATCCTCATTCACATAAAAATGCCTGACCTGCCACAGGCCCTTTTTTTCCCACCTCTCCAAGGTCGCCCTTTCCTTACCACTCAGGAAGATGGCCCCACAGAGCACTGGCTTGAATGGCGTCTTTCCCTGGGTAATGTCTGCCTTGTATTGGCACATTTTCCATATTCTAGTCATGGTATCAATGAATGGGTGCAATATATATATATATATTTTCATTTTAGGAGGGGATTCTTCCATTAAATAAGGTCTAAATGAAGTGATCTGAGTGATTTGTTTTTCCAGCTTCACCCAGGCAGGCTCCCCTCTATCCTCATACCACATTTTTACACCCCTCAAAACAGATGCCCAGTAATAGAATTTAAAATTTGGGACATTAAGGCCACCCTTTTCTGTTGGTGTTGACATAATAGAGCGCTGGACCTTTGGTTTGTTCTTATTCCATATTATGTTATTGATAATTTTGTTAAGCTTATTAAAGAAATCTCCTGGGACTTGGATAGGGAGCGCGATTATGATATATAGTAACTTCGGTAATAATATCATTCTAATCAGGTTTATTTTTCCTATCCAGGAGCAGTTTACTGTCGCCCATGATTCCTTGAGTCTCTTGGCCTCTTCTAACAAAGGTAAGTAATTATATTTGTATAAATTTGCTATGTTTTTTGAAAGGTTGATTCCCAAGTATTTTAGGGATGTATTATTTATTTGGAATGGGGTAATATGTTCCAACTCTGATTTAGGAATCCCCTTCTCATTAAGTAGAAACATTTGAGATTTAGCTATATTGACCTTATAGCCAGACATTTTACCAAACTGTTCCAGAGTAGCCAGAACAGCAGGCACAGATTGTTGTAAGTTAGTCAAAAACAGCATAGTATCATCCGTGTATAGAGAGATTTTAACCTGTTGTTCCCCGAATTGGACACCTGAGATCTGTGGGTTTTGTTTTATAGCAAGAGCTAACAGTTCCAACCCTATATCGAATAGCAGCGGAGACAGAGGGCAGCCCTGTCGAGTGCCTCTCTGGAGCGCAAATTTATTTGTTAAGTCCCCGTTCACTATTAACCTGGAAGTGGGGCATTTATGCAACAGTTTGACCCATTGCAGAAAGTTACCCTTAAAGCCCATGTGTTCCATTGTTTTGGTTAAAAATAAATATTCCAGACGATCGAAAGCTTTCTCCGCATCTAGGGAGATTATTGCTGCTGGTGTTTTGTCTTGTGTTATCTTGTATAGCACATTAGTAACCTTCCTGACATTATCAATTCCCATCCTTCCCCCTATAAACCCTGTTTGATCTGGTGAGATCAGATCTTTAATGCACAACTGTAGCCTGTCTGCCAGAATTTTTGTAAAGATCTTCAAGTCTGTATTGAGTAAGGATATGGGGTGATATCCTGCACATTCTTCTAATTTTTTTCCACTTTTAGGGCATAGTGTAATGTTGGCCTCATAAAAGGATGGAACTAAGCTTCTTTGCGATATAAACATTCTAAACACAGACTCCAAGACCGGGGTTATTTCTTTATTATAGCTTTTATAGAATTCTGTAGGATACCCGTCCAGTCCTGGGGCCTTATTGGACGGTAGATTCTTTATTGTACCCGCTATTTCCTCTTGTGTTATTGGGGCATTCAGGTAAGACCTTTGCGCATCCTTCAATTGTGGGATATTTAATTTCTCTAAGAATTCCTGTATATTTTTTTCAGATGGTTGTGTGGATTGATAGAGGTCTGCATAGAATTGAACAAACCTTTCCTTTAATTTGGCCCCCGTCAGGTTAGTGTGTCCTGTTTTATCCCTGATGTGCAAGATATGATTTTTTTCCCTTCGTTTTTTCACCATCCAGGCTAGCGTTTTATCTGCCTTGTTTGCTCTTTCAAAATTAAATTGTTTAGTATATCGCAGTTTGCCAATTATGTGCTCTGTATTTATGGCATCTATCATTCCCCTCAATTCTCCTATTTCCTTCCCTCTTTTCTTTGTTGGTTTTGTCTTTTGTATCGTCTGTAGGGCAAATAATTTTAATTGTAACTCCCTAATTTCTTTATTCTTTTCCCTCCATTTATGTGCAGCGGCTGAGATGTATGATCCCCTAATGACTGCCTTCATCGCGTCCCACACCACCAATGGGGAGACACTACCCTGCATGTTATTACTAAAGTATTCCATTAGTTCTTTCTTAATTTGCTCCTTAATCTGTGGATCCATTAAAACTGATTTGTTCAAGATCCAACGTGTGTGTGTGTGTGTGTGTGTTTTAATGAAAGCTTTTTCACACCCCAAAGGATGAAGGCTTTTCTAAGGGCTGGATCCCCTAACTGAAATATATAGCATGCCCCCCCTCTAGGAGGTACTAAATATTTATAATATGGGGAACACCTGGAGCCAATAACAGCGGTCCTCAAATTTTGTCTATCTATATCAACTATGCTTATTTTGAGCTGTTTGATGACCATATCGCTAGTGTTGCTACAAAAAAAGGCCTCTGAAAAGCCTAAAATCTGCAGATGTTGATTCACCTCAGCCCACCAAAAGTCTACCCCCCTTTCTTTGTCCTGAAGCTTCTCCTGCATAGCTAGTGCCATGAAGGAAGCCTCAGGGTGCAGAATGCTGCGGCCCAGCTCTTGGTGGTCCTGGGCCGCCGGGAGCACATTAAACCAGTGCTCCGATCTCTGCACTGGCTGCCAATAGTCTTCCGGGCTCGATTCAAAGTGTTGGTCTTAGCCTATAAAGCCTTACACAGCCTAGGCCCTGCCTATTTGCGAGATCGCCTCACTCCCCAGGTTTTGGACCGACCCCTTCAGTCGTCTGGGGGTGCCATGTCCCCTGGGTTTCCCGGGGGGAGGCATGCAGAGTAGGGCATTCTCGGTGACTGCACTGGTGAAAATAGGGGCGGAGCCTAGCCTAGGGGTGGAGCCAGGGCAACAGTAGGTGGAGCCAATGCATGCCCAAACAAATAGGGCCCTATCATTGTGCACAGCACGAATAACTTTATTTATACGTCCCCTCCCCATTTATAAATAAATACCCCATTTATAAATACTTACATAACTTGTGAGAACACTTACCAAAAACATCATTAGGATTTCAATACATATGGGTGGGTGCGGGGGGAAGCAAGCATTGAATACAGAACAAATCACTGCTTATACAGAAAATTCGCACGGCGGTTTTTAAGTTGTGCAAAGAGCTCAATTGTTCTGTGATTAAATGAGATCAGACTCCTCTTTCACCATGTTTTAGGCAGGTTATATTCACAGGTTCAAATGTCAGTTTCAGCAAAGTTGCAGATTCAAACCATTCCCACAAGTCATCCAGGGACCCCCAAAGGCAGCAGCAAAACAAATACTCCACATCATCAGTTGACCAAAACCCACATTGCAACTGATAATGAACAAACCAACTTTATTCCCTGGCCAGGGAATGCACAGATATATAAAAAACAGAAAACCAGATATATAAAACCATGCACAGATTAAAACCAGGTAAAACCATATGAAACAGCAAAAAAAACAGATAAAACAGATCTAAAACCATAGAAAATAGATATACAACAGATATAAAACCATATGAAACAGCTAAAAACCAGATAAAAACAGATATCGACACATAAAAATGGACCCCACCGTCCCACTGTTTCCCCCGCCCACCGTTTCAGTGGACCCTCCGGGGGGTGGGGGCAGCAAGAGATTTATATTATACCCAAGGACACCCTGTACGATTTGAACTCACACCCTCTCGGCGCAGAGGCACGTGCCTTTCCTCTAGACCAACCAGTTGTCCTTTCTACTGGAGCAGGCGTGTGGGCCTCTTGTAGGGCCCGGCGACCACTGCGTCCCGAGGCATAAAAACGGACCCCGCCATCCCGCGGCCGACCATTTCCCCCGCCTGCTGTTTCAGTGGACCCTCGGGTGGGGGGGCGACAAGAGATTAATATCACGCCCAGGGACACCCTGTGCACCACAGGGGATTTGAACCCACACCCTCTCAATGCAGAGGCAAGCTCTAGACCAACCAGCCACCCTTGTTTTTGAGCCAGGCGTGTGGGTCTCTTGTAGGGCCCCGCGATCAATACGTCCTGATGGGAAAAATGGACACCGCCGTCCCGCGCTGATGTATTGCTTGGTGTGAGTGTGCCCGGGCACGTGTTCATGCTGTGTGTTCCACTGTGCCCTCGTCGTCTCTGTGCCTGTTGTGTGTGGTACCTCGGCGGCTCTTCTCCCTCTTCCCTCTCTCTTCCTGTTTCCCTTGTGTGGGTGTTCCCTTTTGGCGCTTTTGGCTTCGTTTGCTCTCCACCGGCCAAGTCTGTGTCCCGCCCCTCCCTGGTGCCTTCTGGGTGTTTTGACCACAGCCAGGAATCAGCATCACGTCTGTTTCACTGCCCTGGGCCGTGGTTTGGTGGACCAATTCCCTGCCGTGGTCCTGATCCAGTCATGTCTATTTGGGGCTCTCCTTGACCACGGGGGGTGGTTGTTCGGTTCCCCACCGCTGGGAATCCACTGTGGTGAATCGGGACCGCGTAACGTCTGAAAACACCCTATGGCTGATAACCAGACAGAAATAGAAAATGATCACCCAGCACCCACTCCGTCCATGAATGCATTGCAAACAGGCAAAAATTCAACAAGACTGCGAGCAAAGGCAAGGGGGAATGCCAAGACACTTGCCTTCCTCTGGCTGTGGAGAGACCTCACTGTGCAGGAAAGCCTGAAGGGCTCATATTGTAATGAGGGGGTTTACAAGCATATTGCAGAAAATATGAGAAAGCAGGGCTTTGACAGGGACATGTAGCAGTGCCGGTAGCAGACTAAAGTTCTTCACAGATGGTACAAGGAGCTTCAAAACCACCAGAGCCGTTTGGGCAGAGGGAAAAGCACCATGCCCTTCGAGCAGCAACTGAGTTTAATTTTCCACAAAGACTGTGCTATAGAGCCAAATATTGTGGTTGGGAACTATGAGGGAATCACCCAGGAAAAGGTGAATATCTCACCCCATAAGTACCTCATGCAGAAGGCTTTGGAGTAGGCGCTGGATCAGGAACAACAGCAGCAGCAGCAGCCAGTCCCTGTGTGCCTACTGCCTCTACCTGAAACCCCTGAGTTCTAGGACCTTTTTTAATCAGGAGTTTCAGACAATAGACACCTCTCAGCTGCATCAGGAGGCATTTCAAAAAGAGGTTTTAGCTCAAGCTACAGACTCTAATGAAACCCATGTGGAAGAAGACACCTAGGGCAACTTTATCCCTTCAGACTGCCCGGCCACGAGTGAAGACATAATTGTTCCTGAGTCTGGTAAGTAACTGTCTGTACCACCATGGAGTACCTCTGGGTTTCCTGAAAGGTGGGTGTCAGTGGTCCCATTGTGGTGGGGAGTTGCCTAACAACGGCGGCTCTTTTTTTGTGTGCTAAAGAACCCCATGATTTCATGAATGACCTTGGGCAGCCAGAGCCGCAAACGGAGGGCAGCAATGGCCACTGTAAATAGCAGAATGGTCCCAATGGTGCTGCGCCTGGAGATGAACCAAGCCAGGAGGACATTGCAGAGGGCTTACGTTCATAAGCGAGACAGCGTGCTGACAGACTGTGCTAGGCTATAGACGACTAACTTGAGAGAGAGGCATCGATACTTTCCACAGATCATAACAATAGGCTCGAATTGCATCGTGAGGAGCATCAATTCCTTAATGCTCTGATTAAATCAGATGAGAAGCATGGGGTGGAGGTGGGCAATGAGATAAAATGGGGTCAAAAGAGAATGCTTGAATTCCATCATAGACAGGATGAACTGTTCAGGGACTACCAAAAGGTGCGTAATCACTCTTCTGAAGCAATACACTGGCTTGTCTAGTGCATAATTCAGAAAAATGACCCTAGTGTTGGTGCTTTATGTGGCTTTCCTGACTCTTGAGACCACACAGCTCCATTTTCAGACTCCCCAATGCAAAACTCCACTCTAAATGATTATGCCGCTGCAGCACATAGGGATAGATCACTGCCATGTGCTCCCGCAGCATTTTCTCATAACATGGAGCCTCTCTCCAAAGAACACGAGTTGCTGGTCGGCCAGACCCTGCTCCCACTCAGAACCACACAATAGTGTGATTGCTTCAGAACCACACGATAGTGCCCCCTCTGTAAATCCCATGTCTGCAGATCAGAAAATATTTTGTGTTCTGCTGCTCAGCTACCATGCAATATGCAAGAAACCGCCTCTCCTGCTATGCCCTGTAGAACAAGTAGAAAGCTAAAACCAAAGGAAAAAAATATTACTTTGATTATTTACAATATTTTATTGCTGAAGTATTATTGCAAATGGAACACAAAGGCCATTTTCAAACGGGTCGGCGGTGTGTGTGTGTGACAAGTAGTGGCTGCGGTGAGTGGGTGGTGCGTGGGCAGCCTGTTGCATCGGTGCCCACCCACCTCCATGCACAGAGCATCCACCATTGGTGCCCGTTGCTCCGTGTGTGGGTGATGGGTGGAGGTGGGTGGAGCATGGGAGCATGCATGCACCCCCCCCACCTGCCACGGCAACTGCATGGACGCCCCCCCCAATACCACTTACGCACGTGGGCGAGGGGGGAGCATCCATGCAAAAAGGGCCGAAATGCTGAAGACCATGGTTAGTGCAATCGAAATTAATAAGCTGCGATATCACTCACTACCATGTTCTAATTATTACAATTTCTTTCCTCTTCCAATCTGTTACCTTGAGAAACAACTCCTCACTTAAATGTTTGTGGAGTTAAATGGAAAACTACTTGGGTTTGGAAATAGGGAATATGGTTAGAAGTGGAAGATTTCAGAACGTCTGGCCTATGAGAGGAAAAGTTGGGCTTCTTCCCTGATGGTATTTTTGGAGAGGAAAACTCAGTATATTGGGAGAGGCAGTCCACAAATGCTCAGGTGGGAATTGGCACCCCTGCACCCCACACTGTACTTGTTAACACAGGAATGTAGCAGGTAACTGTACAAAAATACTTTATTGAAATTCTTGACAGTAACAAAGAACAAACTCTAAACTGATTTTAAAAAATTGTCCATTCAATATCTGGCTGGGTGCCCATGGCTTTAGTTTTCTTCCAACTTCAATTCCATAGCCTTCACTCGCGTTTTCTTTACGTCCAGCAAAACTTCAAAATCATCTAATCGCTGGCGTAATCTGGCATTCATTGACCTCTGGCGGTGTTCTAAGGTAATGAATAATTAAAAAACAATTTGGAGAACCATTCCATGCAAATAACAGTTCCACATAAAATGTTTTTCTCTGCTAGCCAGGAGTTAATCATTTAATTGTTAACAGCAGAAACTTGAAGGTAATTCTGCAAGAACCACCAATAATTCAATGAATTTACCAACTCATTCAAGAGTTCTCTATACTTAGAGATATCTAGTTTCAAAAAAGCATAGCTAGGTTATTTACCACGTAAGTAGTCTGCTGTTAAGCCGGGTTATTCTGCTCTGCCGCACACCTAACCTTCTTAACAGAAAATGCACGTCACCTGCAAACCTGACTGCAAATCGGAACAGCTCTTTAAAAAAATTAAAAAGAAACCACACTAAGATAGAGCATGGTGATAATTGGTTAAAATGGTAAATGTTTATGTTTTTTACTATATTTGTTTAACAGGATATTAAAGTTTTTAAGTATGTTAGGTGGCTACTTAGGGATGGGGGTGGGAAGTTTGTTACTGGTATAATTGTGTATTTGAATGTTTTGTAATGGCCTTTGGCTACACAAATAAATGTATTATTATTAGTAATAATAATAATAATAATAAATGGTAAATGAATATGGGGTGGGAAACCGATAGAATCCGGTATCCGATAATGCCGGTATCGGGCGTACCGGCATTATCGGATTCGACCCGGTAATCCGGACCGGGTACTGGATTCCGGGGTACCGGATTTTTTTTTTGCTTTGCAGCCATTTAAAAATGGCTGCAATGTAAAAAAACTTAAAGCCCCAGCAAAGTTTTTTTTAAAAAA
>QEPC01003194.1:3238857-3252151 GCA_003113815.1 Sphenodon punctatus
GGGGGGGGGGGGGGGGGGGGGGGGGGGGGGGGGGGGAGGTTGGCACGAGTATTGGGGTGGTTTGTGGTCCGGGCCAGGGGATGCAGCGGGAGGGATGGGAGGTTGGCGTTGGGCTTGGGGTGGTGAAAGGTCAGGGCTGGGGGGATGCAGTGGGGGGGGCAGGAGGTTGGGGGGTGGCAGGTCATGACCGGGGCGATGGAGCAGGGCTGGTGGGGGTTAAGGGCAGGGGTGGGGAGATGAGATTGCGGTTGGCGGGGGAGGCAGGACTGGGGAGACTGCAAGATGGTAGGGGTTGGTGGAGGTAAGGTCTGGGGTTGGGGGGGTGAGGTTTGAGCTAGCGGGTTGCCAAGGGGCCCGGCGGCAACAGCAGCAGCAGTCAACATAACTGACAGGGGGATGCCGCTTCCCCGGCTTTCCAACAGGAGAGAGGAGCTCAAGTGCGCATGCGTGAGCCTGCAGAACTGTTTTTAAATTTAATAACAACTCGGTTTTGGCTGCACCAATTACTATCATATTTCAAAAGTGGTTGTTATTGATCTCATGCTGGAATCTTGTGAGGCTTGGTGGCTCAACTCATCCTGGGGGGGCGAGACATTGATGATTCAAAATTGTGAGGACGTCTGCATTTTGACCACAAGCAATTAACATCTAAACAGTCATAATATTATATTTTCCTCATACATCGTTTTCAAACTTTGTGCAGATGATGGTCCTCACAACATACAGTCATACTTAAATGTTCAGAAATGTAGGTCAAGCAGTTTCCTCAAAATCGGGACTTCGTCAGTCCCATTTATAACGAACAGTGGCTGTGCATTTAAGTTTCTTCCAGCTACCGCTGGAAGAAAATACAGAATCTAAACTAAACGTAACCTATGTATAATACAAAATATTACTTTCCTATAATCCTAATATATATAATAAAACAGCCTAGTATCTAAATATTTAATCTCTCTCTCTCTCCAACTAATACCTATATATAATATAGGGGGAGACAGACAGGGGAAGGGAAAAGGAAAACTCAGAAGTATATCCACTATCTCTAATCTATCTCTATTCTATATCTATCATCTAATATATATACCTAAACTATACTACCTATATCTATCTCCCTATATATGTGTACAGGGGGAGACAGGCAGGGGAAGGTAAAATGTAAGGGTAAGGAATAAGGATTGGAAAGGTAAGGTGGTAGGGATATATATGGGAGGATTTTTAGTGCAAGCACCAGCAGATTTTGCAAATGCACCCTGGCAGAGCAATAGCTAACACAGAACCAGAGTCAAGCAGCCCAGTCCTGCAGTATAAAGGGGTTGCAGTGCCTTCCCCCAGAGCTCCCCTGATTGGTTCTCGGAGGCAGGAGGCATTGAACAATCACAGGGTGCCATTAAACTGCCTGGGACCTGCTTGCGCTGCTCATTGGCCAGTGATTACATCCATCAGGTCCTTCCCCTCCCATCACAGGCCCAGTTCAAGAGTTCAACACTGTCTCTGACTCCGAGATGTCTGCTCCCTCCTCCCCTCACCACATTTCCCTCCCATAATTACCTGCCAGGCTGCTAGGCAATAACAAAATCAATAAAGACTTTTGTTATCGTTATTGATTTTGTTATTATTTTGTATCATCGTTATTACAATAATGATAACAAAACTGACACATTTTGTTTTTGTTATTGACATAATGAAAATGACACACACACCCCTATGCATTGCCATTGTAAAATTGGCAACAAGACTTTAAGCATAGATGGTCTGAGCGCAATGCAATGGGAGCAGGGGCGGGGAATGGACACAGGTTGCTTTGTTCACCATGTACCAATCTGTGGGGGAGGCATGTTGCTGCATGGCAAAAATTTGCAAGGTATTTTTCACAGTACTTTGCATGGCTGTGTGGTGAAGGAATTGAATTGCCGTGAAGCTGGAACCAAGAAGTAATGGCCTCGTGGCCAAGGAAATTACATTACATGCAAGCAGTTAGTTTGTCCATAAACGTTGCCTTATGGGAGGTGTATTCAGAGCTGTTCCTTGTGGTGACACATCATTGCTTTATTTTAGCATCAACTGGGCACCAGGGAAAGACGATGTCAGAGAGGTACATTATATTCCTGTGTCTTTGCGTGTTTCTTGTAACACGCCCTCTGTAGTATTGAATGCTACTGCTTTTCAGTGGATGCAAGTTCTAGTCAAAAAAATCAAGCAGCCATTACACCCCCGCCGCCCTTAGTCATGGTATTGATTCAGGGATGGTTAAATGAATTAGGCTTTTTTCCCTGGCAGAACTATTTTTCATTGTTAAGGAATAGTAAATCAATAGACTAAAGCTGAGGGCATGCAAGCACAGGGGAAGCACCTTCTCTGCCCCCCACAGTGCATATACAACAAAGCATTAAGTAGTGCAGAACACAAAGTGTCAAATAATAAGTATTTTTTGAAACAAACAAAAAATTTATTGATACATACATTATAGTGGAAGGAATGCACGGCGGGGTAATTTATACTACTGCTAATAACGATAATTCTAAAATCAGCAGAAATACTGGATTAGATAGTCCAGGAGTGGCTTGTTGTGTATGCGCTGCAGTTTCCTATTGAGAACATTGAGAATTTTACATGCCACTTTGCTCTGCTTTGTCATTTGCATCACTGAAAAGTGGAATAAAAAACCGATAAGATGGAGGTGCTGGGTTTTTCAAACGTGCAACCTGTGTTACCACTATAGTGTGCATTACACAAGCTGCTGCGATGACAAAGGGAGCGCACTCAGTTCTGACATCTAGCCTTCCTAGAAGGCAGCACCAAGTATTTTTGAGTGGTCCAAAAGTTCATTCTACCATAATTCTAGCACTGCTTAGCTTGGTATTAAAAAGGAAATCCTTGCAGGGGTGTGCTGCTTTCGGTAAGCAACCATCAAGTATGGGTGAGTGGATAGGTGATGTCCCCAAGAAGTACTGTCTTCATTGGCTGTCCCTCAATGTCCCTTGGCTCCTGGGGACTGAAGGAACCCATTTTGAGCCTTGCACAGAAGTGTGGATCAGTTGTATATACCTGCATCATGGGCACTGCCAGTCTACCCTGAATTGATGTCAATGAAACACATTTTATGGTTCACGACAGTTTGCATCACCACACTAATATATCCCTTGTGATTATAGAATTCATTCCAAGAATTTGGAGGACATAGGATATGCACATGTGTACCATCTATTGCCTCATAGCAGTTCGGGAAGCCATCCCACTCAAAAGCTTCCAACATCTCGGCACTCATGACCTGTATTACTTTCTCTAGTAGTTCTTCCTTGAGAGCATTGCACACTTCCATCAGAATGATAGATGCTGTTGCCTCCCCTCTCCCCCCCATGCAAAAAAAATGTGCTGCAGATTGGAAGCCATCCATGGTGACTAGCTTCCATAGAGCAATGGCCATTTCTCCTTGGGGATACATCTACGCATAATGGTGTTGTTTTTACTTGGCTGGGGAGCAATTATCCCCAGTTGCTCATAGGATACAGTTCTGGTAACCCTAAAATTGGCCTGCCACTCCACATCCCATTTAAGTACCATGCTATCCCACTAGTCCTGGGACTTGTCCTTGGACCACAATGTACACAGTGTGGGCTTCTCCATAATGATACCTTCAATCCATGATTCATAGCCATCCTCCAGCAACATTGTAACAACTTCCCTCATCTGACCAATTCTTCTAGCTAGGGGAGCATAGGGCATGTAACGAGGAACTATGCGGCCCAGAGACACTCGGCAATCTAAGTATCTCCAAGTTGTCAGTCCCTGGGTCATGAGGTTGGAAACAAGGGCTTCACTCCCTCGTTCACTCCCTCCACTCCAGGTAATTCATGTGAAAGGTACGAGAAATGGACTGTGAACCTCACAAGAGAAAGTATTTGAGCAGTCCAGCGTGGAAGGCCATAAAAGAATCCAGTGCTGTTGAAAAATCCATTGTGGTTGAACAGGCAAAGGGAATGTGAAAGAGAATGCACAGCAACAACTGAATTTTTAGTGCCACAAAAGAGAGAGAAAAAAAAGGGTGTGGGGGAGGGGGGAAATGGTGTTTGGAGAACCGTCCTGTCAATTAAGAAGGCAAAGAACACAGTGCAACGCACTTCCCGTGGTATCAGACAGGTACTCTGCTGATGTAAAATGCATCAGGCAGTACTACAGTACTGCATGATGGGATACTGCATGATGGGACACTGATGTGTGTGTGTATGTCCCGGGACACATGCATGTACATGTTTCAATCAAGGGCTTATTGGGAACATTGGTAGGTGTTGCATCCAAGTACTGCAACGTATTAAACGCGGTGGAACACGAGTGGCTACACAATGGTGTCAACACCCATTTCTGTTGCATGTAAAGGCACTCCCTCTTTTTCCCACAAGTCCTGGCAGCGGGGTAAGAGATTCCTCTGTCCCATTCTCTTTAGCAGCAAGGGGTTCTCCCTCCTGGAACTGTAGGGCAGGAGTCAGAGAATTTGGGGGTACAGGGTTTCTGGAGAGCAGGGTGTCTCCTTCAACCCTGAGCTGGAGACTTTAGTACACCCCTGTAATATACAGCAGTGTCTTGTTAGCTGTGTAAAGAGGAAGCCATTATTCATTGTTCTGTGGTTATCCCTGATGCATTATGACTTTTGGTTATGATTTTCTTTTTTAATGAACAGCATCAAATACTTTTTCAGGCTAATGGGAAGATGGAATCGTAAATATGTTAGCAAACATCTGACTAGGCTCTGCGGGTCTCTGTGGAGTCAGATTATTGGCTATTTGTGTTTGGATGACTTCCTGGGGGATAGCTATGCAATGAGTCTAGAATGTCTTGCCAGCTTTAGCACAAATGATTTCCCAAAGTTACACTGTTAAGTGGCTGTCTGTCATTGCTTGTTTAAGAAACTAAACACTTGGCACAAGCAGCAGAGGGGTGAGGAGGAGAACCTCCCCTTGGCTTACTCTAGTCTCCATTCCTCCAAAGCACCCATTCCCTGTCGCTCTTCTCCCCTGTATGTATCATTTCAGACTGTGTCTACTTCCCAGAGGTGGTGGTGTGTGTATCAGGGAATGGGACAGGGAGCTTGATGTAGACAGCTGCTTATCAGTGTCTCCTGCCTCACACTCCTTTCCCTTTCCCCACGGTGCAGAGAGTGCACCCCCCCCAGGGAGTTATCCTGCCTGTGGGGAATAGAGGGTGAGAGGGGAAGAGAGCATGTGTTTTGGGGAGAGCCCAGGGGCATGAACAAAGAATGGAGCCAAAGCTTTCCCTTCTTCCTTATGACTAAATTGGTTGTGCTCATTTGGACCAAATGCTGGTGGTGAGAATGTGCAAGCTTTCCAATCTCACAGAGCTCTTTACTCAGTCAATGAACAAGAACAATGGGTATTTTCAGACGTTACGAGATCACGCTCAACCACAGTCAATTCCCTGTGGTGGGGAATGCCCTCGTAGCGTCTGTTGGGGAACCGGACGTTCCCCTCCAGTTGTTAACCACACTCAATCCCCGCCGGGAATCTCATTCACCATGCAATCAGCTGGTCTAGCGGGGCCGGCGTCGATCGTGTGGTGAATGAGACTCCCGGCGGGGATGAAGGGGCCCGTCACGTCTGAACGGCGATCACAGCCCAAAATCCCCGCCGGGATTCCAGGCCGTGGTCATTTTGGGCGGCGGCGCCCACCCGTCTCCCCAGAGGGTGCGCGGTGGGGGAGCACGGGGGGGCAAGGCGGTCCCTGAGGTATGAGGGTTATATTAACAGAAGCATTGTATCCAAGACGCAAAATTAATGATAGTACCCCTATACTCAGTACTCCTCACACCTGCCTTGGAGTACTGTGTTCAGTTTTGAGCTTGACACTTCAAGGAAGTTGACAAACTGGAAAGGATTCAGAGGAGAACAATGAAGGATTCAGAGGAGAACAATGAAAATGATCATGGATCCAAATTGTACAAGGAAAGGATGATGGAAATGGGCACATTTAGCCCAGAGAAAAGAAATGTAAGTGGGGGCAGGCATGTTGACAGTTTTCAAACATCTGAAAGGACGCCATAAAAAAAGATGGAGAACATTTGTTCTCCATTGCTATTGCACACATGACGTGAAGCAAGGGGTTTAAATTACCAGAAGGTAGGTCTTAAGTTAAATATTAGGGGGGGAAATCTTAACTGTTAGAACAGTTCAACAGTGGAGCAAGATGCCTAGGGAGGCTGCAGAATCTCCTTTCCTGAAGCTTTCCCAGAAAAGATTGGACAGACATTTGTTAGGATGCTTTACATATAGGCAGGGGCCAATGGAGAAAATTCAGTGAACATAGAGTATAAAGTATCTTGCCCAAGGAGAGTTGAGCTAGAGAACACTTGAGGTCCTTCAGTTCTATGATTGTGTGTGTGATGTGTATCATGTGATGGTTGGACATGTATGTAGATAATGTACTGTGTGGAAACACTAATATCAGTTCAATATTTGGGCCCTGATTCTGAGCTCTAGAGTTCATTTACACCATCCCCATTGTATTAATCTTGGGAGCTGACTGGGTCACTACTCATTAGAAGTTAGGCCAAACTCAGACCTACTCTGATTTTCACCCTTAAACCCATATCCCTAAGGGACTTTCCCCCTCAACAGTCAGGGATCTCAGGGGCATAGAGACACCCCAGCCATAAATTTGTGGTAGGCAGAGAGTTGGATCTACTTTGGTGTCTCATGATGGAACTTTTTCCTTGCGCTTCACTTCACCCCCATCATTATTCCCTATGCAAGTGGTTCCCACTTTCGAGAACAATTTTTGAACAATTAAAAATCTCAGTTTCCTATAGGCCACTGTACACCCACCTGAGATGGGCAGGGTTTATGCTCACTATGGCCTAGGCACGACAGCACAACATGGGTGGCTTCTGTCCCTGCTGGGGTCACAGTCATAGCTGAGGGCAAGGATGAAGAGAAAACTTTAATCTCTGTGTGTGTAGGCTGCAGTTTCCAGTTATCTGCTCCACAGTGGAGACAGATTCCAGATCTGACAGGGACAAGACTTGCTGTGGTAGCCATAGCTGCTTCAGCAGATAGCCATAATTTATTATTATTAATCATCATCATCATCATCTACATACTTGATGGACCACAGATGGCCCCCCACTGCCATATGTAACAGGTATACCTTTGTCAGCTTCACATAATGGTGTGATGCATCAGGTGTTCACTGTCATTCAGACTGTTCCGAAGTCAGGATAAAGGTCTGGTCCACTACTCCATCCCACCAACTTTATGTCAGTGGAACTTTGCTGTATCTCCCATGGATATTAATAAAGTCGTACTGACACAGCTCAGGCTGGAGACAGAACTTGGGCTCCAGAAGACTCTGGAGCTGAACTAGGATGTTCACAGTCTAGAAGTCAGGGGTTCTAGGAAATTGCCAAGATGGGAAAACCTGCAAATCTCCCCTTTCTGGCTGACTAACCTGCAGTGATTGAGATGTTGGGAGAGTGAGCTTCTGCAGCATCATGAAATTCATCTTCAGCAGCTAAGAAAATGATCTGTCCTGTTTACAGGCAAACAAAGGATTTGTATATTTCTATGTCTGACTAAATGCTGGCTAGTGCCTCTGCTTGGAGGGTCCATATTTGTACAATCTGGTTTTTTTTCAGGCATTCTGCTTTTTATTAGAGCAAACTGGCAGCAAAGCAGACGAGGTTGGTGTGTTATGCGTTACTGGCGGGAGGGAGAGGGAGAGCTAGTGGTAATTCCTTCTTTAATGAAAACCAGCTTCTATAGAAACAGAAAAGACCTTGATAAACCTTCCGGCTTCCTGCCGAGGGTTTTGTTCACCCCTCCTCTTGGAACAAGCCCCAGTTTTGACTGAGATCGGGTTTTAAGACTTTTCCCCCTCAGGTAACTTACTTCATTCTTCACAGCTGGGAACGACGTGAAGGAAAAATGGAGTTACACTTCGCTAGCCTATCCTGAAAGCTAACCAGTGTTAGGGACGGGCTTGTTATTGTAGCCTTTATTGGTGTGTTTTCCTGATTTCAGACGAGGGCTGGGTCAGATATGTGTGAGCAGGCGCCATGCAACCCCCTCCCCCATACTATACTGCCAATGATTACAGTCTTGCACAGATTCATACATTCTCCAGGATTGAAGGAACCGTTATTTTTCAGCTTACAAACGAGATCACGAAGGTGGGACGTGATCAAAGCTGTTTTGCAAAATCACGAGTAGTGCAGAGCAAGTAAACAGGGAACTGTTATTTACCTTCTCTCTCAAAATACTAGATTAAGGGGAGTTTAGTGGATGATGGATCATGGGGATGCCGTGGATGTAATATATCTTGATTTCAGCAAGGTATTTGACAAAGTCCCCCACGATATCCTTGTTGACAAGCTAGATGATAATAATACCATTAGGTGGATTTACAGCTGGTTAAAGAACCGTACCCAAAGAGTGCTCATCAATGGCTCCTCATCAGTCTGGAGGGAGGTGTCAAGAGGGGTGCTGCAGGGCTCTATCCTGGGCCTGGTACTGTTCAACATCTTTATTAATGACGTGAATGAGAGAGAAGATGGAATGCTTTTTAAGTTTGCAGATGACACAAAACTGGGTGGGACAGCTAACACCCAGAAAACAAAAATAAAATTCAAAATGATCTTGATAAGTTGGAAAACTGGGCTGAGACTAACAAAATGAAATTCAACAGAGATAAATGTAAAGTTCTGCATTTAGGTAAGAAAAATCAAATGTACAAATACAGGATGGGGGATACCTTCCTGAGTTGGCAGCAGTGCATGTGAAAAGGATCGGGGGACTGCAGTTGATAACAAACTGAACACGAGTCAGCAGTGTGTTGCAGCTGCAAAAAAGGCTAATGAAATTTAGGCTGCATTACCAAAAGCATCGTTTCCAAGTCACAAGAAGTAATCGTTCCACTCTATTCTGCGCAGGTAAGACCTCATCTGGAATACTGTGTCCAGTTCTGGGCACTGCGGTTTAAGATCTGTACTTCTGCTTTGTCTCCAGGTTAGACTCCAGCTGTTCAGCAGAGAGCTACAGTTTAGCTCCTCAAGCAGCATCTCTCTTCTTAGGCTCCTGCTTCAACTTGCTCCTCTAGAGCAGCTTCCTCTTCTCTATCCCCACCCGCTCCCCCAAATGAAGGAAATGAAGTTTCCTTCATTTTATCCAGTGGCGGCTGGTGGGGTCTAAAGCTGGTGGGGTGGAGGACGGCAGTGGGCGGGGCCAATGGTAGGCAGGGCCAGGTCAACGGTAGGTGAGGCCAAGTGAATGGTAGGCAGGGCCAAGAAGAATTACAGTGATCAGATGATATTCCTCTCTCCCCCTAGTAATACCAAGGGGCAGCCTCCTAGTAATACCAAGGGGCTCCTAGTGGCAGCCACCAGAGAAATGTGGCCAAGTGCACTACTGGCACTCTGGGCAGGGGCAGTGTGATAAGATGATAATCATCCACCTTGCCCATCGCTTTGACCATGTTCAGCCCTCCTCTCCACCCCGCACTGGCTCCCTCTACAGGAACATTCAGCACAAGCTCCTGGTCTTCACCTTCAAGGCTCTTCATGGCCTTGCTCCCCCATATCTCTCCGCTCTTGTATCTCGCCACACTCCTGTGCGGGAGCTTTGCGCCACCTCTGCCCCCCACCCTCGCCTACTCGCAACCCCCTTGCTCCTCTAAATGTCTTCGCCCCTTCTCCCTTGCTGCCCCTCATGTCTAGAAGTCCCTCCCTGGATACATTCGCTCCGCTCCTTCCCTCCCAATTTTCAGATCCCTCCTGAAAACCCACCTCTTCCGTCAGGCCTTCCCTAGCTGCCTTGTCATGAGTGATACTGCATCCTTTCCTCCTCACTCAGAATCTAGTTCCCTGTAACTTAAACTGAGTGAAGCACATGAGCCTGCAACTTCTCAACCTCATGAATGTACTCGTCTCTTCTGATGTTCACCGCTCTTTCATCTCCTCCTCCCTTGTCTCTTAGATTGTAAGCCCCTTAGGGGTAGGGACCTGTCTGTAACTATAGATTATGCAGTGCTAGGTACGTTGCTGGTGCTATATTAATAATAAATAATAATAATAATAATAATAAATAAGGCACCCAGAAGCAGGCACCAGAGAAATTCGGCCAAATGCACTACTGCCACAGTCTGGGCAGGGGCAGGATGATCAGGTGATATTCCTCCCTTTTCCTAGTAATACCAAGGGGCCACCCAGCAGCAGCCTCTAGAGAAATGCAGCCAAATTCACTACTGGCACTCTGGGCAGGGCAAGAAAGCAGTGCACACCACAAGCAGAGAGGCAAGAGAAATAACAATAACATAAATTTCTTGCAGGGAGCAGCACAAAGAAACACTGAAACAGTCACCATGCAGCAAGACAAGTTTGGGGGGGGGGGAGTAAGAGAAGGGGGGAGTAAGAGAAGAGCCCCCTGAATAAGGGGGCTCTCCCCACCACGCCTGAGTCGTGTGTGTGTGTGTGTGTGTGAAACCACATTTAAACCATGCATGCATTTCCTTGCCCCCCCACAAAGCCCCATGCAGTATTGCATTGATTTAGTTTAAATTGCCCCACTGACAGCCCCCACAAAACTAAAGCCCTAGCAGGAAGAGACACAAAGCACAACCACACAAGGCAAGCAGAGACTGAGGAAAGATTAGAAATTTAATTTTTTCCTGCTGCCAGGGAGGGACAAAACAACTGAAAACCAGTCCAGTATTGAAACCTAAGGTTCTTCCCCCACCCCCCAACCTGGGGAGAGGGACTAAAAAATTCCTCTGTGTGTGCGTGTGAGGAAAAAACACCCAGCCCATGAATACATTTACTCCCTACGACCACGCTCCCCCCAAAACATGTACCACGTTCACAGGGCAGACTGTTACTCTCAAACTATATTCCTTCCTTATCCTTCCCCTTAGGGCCCTCCCCTCAACCTAAGGCAAAATAAAAATAAATCCCATCCCTGACGCTCCCTCCATTCCATCCATTGTATCCCAGGCCCCACTCCCCCAGCAAACTCCAAAACAGATTAGTTTAAGCACTCACCCTAGCAGCAGCAGAAAGGAATCACATGATGTCTACAGCCAGCAAGGCAAACATAATTTATAAATTCCAAATTCAAGGCAGCAGCAAGACAGTACATACACACAGCCCAAAGCAGCTCACTGGCCAAAAAACAAGCCAGAACCACACAACAGGGGGCAGGGGGCAGGCTGAGGTATCAGCAGGCAAAAAGTCTATGAGCCAGCCAAGCTGGCAAAATGGCAATAGTAGAAGCAGAGCGAGAGCTAAAAGTCCAGCCTGAGCCACACAGCACACACTTCCAGCCAGGGGTGTGGGTGTGAAACAAAAAAAAAGCCCGCGCTGTGCGCACGCAGCTCCAACTGCCTGCCTGACATTGGCTCAGCTCCTCCAAACCAAATTTGCATGCAGGCAGTGGCTTGCTTGTACCATCTCCCCCTGCAGGCAAGAGTGGTGCACTGCTCAGCCTCAGTGAGTGACAAAAAAATCATTACAAGTTGCTGCCTGGGCGTTTGGCTCAGCCGCCCAGGCATCCTTTAATATAGTGATGTTTCAACCTCCATAGGGGCTCTGTCATAGTGCCCCCCACTGGCCTAAAATTGGAAATGGCCCCCAGGATGCCTGCAGTATGGATGTTGAAAGCAGCCCCCCATACTGCGACTGGCACCAATTTGTCCCTTGTAGGCTTCCCTCTCTCTGCTTAGTGTGGACTGGCCACACACCTGTCTGTCAGCCATCACGTCCAGCCTGGCTCCTCCCAAGCACACATCATCATCATCATCATCAATCAATCTGTGAGCACTCCCCTCCAGGATCCCAGGATCCTCTCAGCCCAGCCTTCCCCATCTCCGCACGGCACACATGTACCGCTGCGTGCCAAGCTTAACAAGCAGCTGGGAACAAAGCGCCACTTGCAGCTTGCACATGCGCAGATGATAGTGCATGCACATTTGCCTGAGCATGTCCCCCCAGACCTGGAAGTGCCGGCGCAAGGGGCTTCAAGCAGTGGCGTGGCCAGCTCCGGAACCTCCGGATCTGCACATAGGCCATAATATTTATTTTTTCCACATGCTGGACAGCTGGGGGGGGGGGGATCAGGGAGTCCTGGGGGCCAGGAGTGGCAGTACCCCTGGCACCCTGGGGTGTGCACCGCACCTGATTTTATCTTCATGAGACTTAACACAGGTGTTTCTTTTGCAGTGCTGTCCCCTACTACCACAGCACCTACATTCTTTAACTCAGGAAAGGGCATGGTCCTAGCTCTGTGGCTGTGTTTATTCCACCTGCACTAAACACCCTGTCACATAACACACCCCCTCAGGAAGACGGGACTTACTGGAGATAGACCTGACACTTTTTCAAAATACGCCCGCCCCCTCCCCCCCGCCCCTGCCATCCAGATGGAAAGGCTGGGAAACTTGTGGAAGGAAACAAAAGAAGGAGACCCTACCTCCAAGGAATGGAGTGGGGACCGGTTCCACCTATCACACCGGTCCCCAGTCCTGGAACCACCTGTTCCAATGTCACAGGCAGACAAGACAAGTGAATCACAGGACTCTCCAAAGCCTAACCAGGCACACAAACAAATAAAAAAGCATATCCATTAATAGTATGATTGGACCCGCCACCATGTCCATATCGCTCTCTACATTTGTCTCCCTCCCCCACCCCACAGTTTATATGTCTCTTCTGTAGGTCTTTCAGTCCAGTAGACCCAAACCTTTAAGAACCATAATTCAGACACTTACTCTATGATAGGGGAACAAAAGTGCTGGAATACAGTCGCCTGCTTAACTTAAATTGGGCAGTTTCAGAAATAAAACAAGAGGTCGTGTACATTTCCTCTATATTTACTATCTTCTACGGCCGCACTGACATCCAGTAAATATTTTGCTGCTAGTCCGGATCAAGGGGCATTTCTTCCATAGCAACCGTGTGGCAGTTGGATACAAAGATTGGTTGGGACCAGAGTTGGTGTGAGTGGCTCCATGACAATGTTTATGGTGCTGCATAAATCCAGCCCATCAGTGCTTTCTGAGCCCTTCACTGGAGTTACTGTGTTTTCAGAAAGTCTCATGAATTGGAATCAGGAATCCATTGCTGTTGGGGATGACCTCGTGCCAAGGCCAGAATTTAAGGTTGGTTTGGTGTTATCTTGTGGCAGCATATGCCATGAGAGAAAATCAATGTTTTTTAGGTTCTTACCTGGGCGATGTATCATTGTATACTGGAAAGGCTGTAATGCCAAATACAAGTGAGTTAGGGTGATTTCAGACGTTA
>QEPC01003194.1:3257445-3277960 GCA_003113815.1 Sphenodon punctatus
CCTGCCTCCCCCGCCCCTGCCTCCTCCTCCTCGCCCCTCGCTCTCTCCCCCGCCACCGCTCTCTTCCTCCTCCTCGCTCCATCCCGCCACGTTCGCCAGCTGTGTTTTCCCCTTTAAATCTCCCTCCGGTGAGTGTGTTGATGCTGGTTGCCTGGCAGCGCCGTTACGTGCATTGCCCCGCCTGGGGATCATTTCCTTTGATCCCGGGTGGGGTTTGGCGTCCAGACGTTATGTTTGGTTGATCCCTGGCGGGGATCTCATTGACCACACGTCCACGGGAATTGGTGTGGGGAGCCCGGGAAGCGTGGTTGAAATTGACCCCGCGTGGGTATTGAGCATGGTGAACATCTGGCGGCCGCTGAACAGATGTTCAGGGCTCTTTGGCCCTGCTGCAGGGTTGAGCGTGGTTCACTGTGGTTGAGCGTGATCTCGTAACATCTGAAATTACCCTTAGTCTTGAGTTGGAGTCTCCCATTACTTACAACCATTTCAGTGGAGCGTGGTCAGTAATTAATTGGAACAGTCTCTCTTGTAGATAGAACCTCGGGGTTCCTACAGCCCAACGGATGGCCACACATGGTGGTGTATGTACATTCAGCCAGGGCAAATTTCCTACTAATGTAAAGAACAGGTGTCTTTAAGTCTTCTCTATTCCAAATTTGAACTAATACCACAGCTATGGCTACTGATGAAGAATGAAGAATGAAAGGTTTTTAAAAATCTGGACAGTAGGACCAGTTCTGACATTAGTGTTTGCTTCAACCGAAGAAAGGCATTTTCAGATTCCTAATCTCAACCTATTTTTGTTAGTGCATTCTTCTTTAGATGTTCAGACAGGAGAAAGGTGATCTCTGCACAGCATGGAATAAACTTTCGCCAGTAGTTTACTCCTCCTAAAAATGTAGCCAGATCCTTCTTCGTGAGGGGACATGGGCTATCCCATTAATGCTGCAATCTTGGAGGCCTGAGGGTGGTTTGTTCTCCATTGCACAATATAGTCTACAAACTGCATTTCTGCCTTTCCTAATGCACGTTTCTTGGGGTTGGCCGCCAAGTAGGCCCTTTGAAACATTTCTAGAACCATTTGGAGATGTTTTCTATGCAATTTCCAGACCCTACTGTATATCACCACATCATCAAACTATGGGGTCGCTTATCTTTGATGTGCATCAAGCAGCTTGTCCATAAGATGCTGAAACATCACCAGAGTCCCATGAACTCTGAACAGCATCCTCCAAAACTGAAATAGTTCATCTGTGTTGTGAAGGCTGTTAATGGCTTGGAGGACTCTGACAACAGAATCTGCCAGTATCCTTTTGTTAAGTCCAATGTAGAAATATAGACAGCCACTCCCAAATGTCCTGATGCAGGCCATTTTGCATACTGACTGGAGTGCAGTATGTTCTCTGGTGAGGTTGTGCCCCCCAGGCTCAACGAAATGTCTGTCTGTCTATTGAGACTTATATGCTGCCCTTCCCATAACATTTCAGAGTGGCTTACAATTAATAAAAAACCCAATCCCCTCCCCTGAAACTCTACCCCTAAAATACCCCCAAAATTTCCCTAACCCCTTCCCTAACCCACAACCACCCAGAACCTCCCAACCATCCCCAGTCCCTATCCCCCCTGCCAATTGCCTTACCAAACAAAAATGTTTTTCACTGCCTCTGGAAGATGCTCAGACTCAGGTCTATTTGTGGTAATCTTGAGGCCAAGCCTTCAGCTCTCTGATTGGGCTAGAATGATCAAATGATTGTGTATGATCTACTAAGCTAGAGGGAGTGATTAACTGTGGATTGACTGAAGTTTGGCGTTGGAAGGGTGCGGGGAGAAGGGCCTATAATAGGATATGGAAGGGAATCCGTAATCCCCAGATACAAAGGGACTGGTAGTAATCTAGTTGTTTAGAGGATTTCTTTTTGAGTGATCACTTTCCCCTGAGATTTACAGTTAAAACAAATGATAAAGCAGAGAGTCTGCTATGCCAACTGAATTTAGGAACTGAAGTGTGTTGACGTTTGGTATGATGGTCCAAAGAGGTGGAAGTTAAGGTGTGTGCCCTTTTGGGGCGACCTGAGGGTAAGGAAAGATGTAACCAGATAAGAGCTACCAGGGATGTGATACAGACTAACACCTTGTGGTCCAGATTTATGGAAGAGATGAGTGATCTTCTCACTTTTGTCCTGAAGAATGAAAACCATGTTTATGCAAAGTATGTTGGCTGGTGGGATGATGATTGTAGATCAGCAAGAAATATACTGAGGAAGGCAGCCCACAAACTCCATACTTGTAGTAATATAAAGAATGTGACAAACTATAGGACCTTAAGGAAGGCATATAAACTCCTTACTACAAAGAAAAGGTTTTTGCATGCTGAGTTACAATGGGCAAGGATGCTAGATATTATTACAAAGAAAGATATGCGGGAGTTTTGGAGCTTGGTAAATAAGACACACTATAAGGGACCGATAAATAGAGAAATAAAGATTCCTGCCTCAGCTTGGAGAATATACTTTACAGAAATTTTTAGTGCTTATGGGCTTAAATGCTCCATTGATATACCCGTTGCAGATTTACCAAAATGGGATAAGATCGCACCAGAAGAAGTGGTAGAGGTGATTAGGATATTAAAAAGAGGGAAATCAGTAGGACCAGACTATATAGCTGGGGAGTTTAAAAAAATCCTCCCACATTGGTGGATTGCCACTTTGTCGCATCTATTCTCTTTGATAAATGAGACTATGGTAATTCCCGAGATATGGAAGACCAGTATCGTTGTACCAATTTACAAAAAGGGAGACAGGAAGAATCCAGTGAATTACAGGCCTATTAGTCTCCTTTGCATAGTCTCAAAAATCTACACTAGATTGTTATTAACTCGCCTGCATCTATGGGTTGAGGTCAAAAAGGGTATCCTGGCGGAAGAGCAGGCTGGCTTCCGGCAGGGTAGATCTACAGTTAGAAGGCTTTTGTGCTCCATCACCTGATAGAGAAATATAAAAGGAGGAGAAGAAAAGTGTATGCAGCTTTCATCGATCTGTCAATGGCATTTCACCTTATCTGTAGACCAAGACTATGGGAGGTGCTTAGCAGCCTGCAAATAGATAAACGCCTTCTATCCTTGATCAAAACCCTATACACTAATACATCGCTGAGAGTGAGAATTCATCCAAATGGTACTTTATCAGAATATGTACAGACGCATCGAGGGGTACATCAGGGTTGCCTTCTTGCGCCAATTCTGTTTAATATTTATATAAACTCCTTGGTCAATACACATAATGAGATGGGGAAATATCATCCTTTGAAACTGGGCTCAAGGAGGATATTTATGCTTCTGTATGCAGACGATACGGTCCTCCTATCTCTCAGTAAAATAGGGCTGGATAGGGCATTGACAGATTTTGAATTAAGGTGCAAAGACAGGACAGGACTAGAGGCAGTAGTGAATGGGCTGTGGAGAAGGTTGTTGGCAATCCCTCCCTCAACTAAGGTAGCAATGATACATCTGGAGGTGGGGAAACCAACACTAGCTGCTGTAGTAGCTATACGGACGCTATCCTTTTGGGCAAAATTGAGGGAGGTTCCAGAGGTGTCATTTGCTTTTCTGGCCAGGAAAGAAAAGATGTCTGATAAAGAATGTGGGATTGATAACTGGTGGGCTGGGATAAACCTGTGACTTAGAAATCTAGGGTTTTCAGAGGTTTTTTTGCGGGACAAAACAAGCAAGGAGACTATTAACCTTCTGAAGCTGTGGATTCTAGACAGTGATAGGTGGTAGAATTCGAGAGCACTGGCAAGCTCTTCTAGAGCTTCCCCCTTTTATAAGTACCTATTGCCCCCAAAAGGAGGAGCTGCCTACCTGGAACATATGGTAGACCCGGTATTGAGAAAGGCTTTTACAAATTTACGATTTCAGACCATGCAATCAGCAGTACTGATGGGTAGATATGAGCAAACCCCATATGATGGAAGGATCTGCCCATGTGGTGAAGAGGTGGAGAATTTGGCTCACTATGTATTAAAATGCCCACTGCATGAAATTCAACATAAGCAATTGCAGGAGGTCACGGGTTGGGATGTTTCTTGCCCAGTGATACAGCAGTTGCTTTACTTGTTAAATTACGCTAATCCTAGAAGATCTAAGCAGGTTGCAATTTTTGCTGCTAGATCAATTCAAACTCGTTTAAAGGCTTTTCCCAAAGAGTAGACCATTAGACCATATTTAAATGTCTAATGGGTAAAACGAGTGGGGTCATTAAGTTACATGCTATGTATTATATCTCTTAGAGCTCTTTTTGAGGCTGTTAACATGATGACTGTATGGACATTTGGCTATTTGTGTATATATATGTTATATGTTGTTTGTTATTTGTTATGGCTATGTGGCCGACAATAAATTCTCCATTCATTCAATTCAGTTGTTTGAGTAGATGAATTGCATAATTTCACCTTTGTTTTGGAACGGGCTAAACAATCTGTTTGAGAATTCTAACCATAAGCCCCCAAGCAACACCCTAATTTCAAACAAGGAAGCTTTTATAACTTCTAATGCATCAGAAATATTAGATTTATTTATTTATTTATTTATTTTTCATATTTAATACCCCGCCCCTCCTGCCACAAGTAGCTCGGGGCAGCCAAGAAACATATAAAAACAACATACAAACAGTTCTAAAATAACTAAAAATTCATTCCCACATCCCCAGAAAATCAATTATTAGAGAGGTCAGTTGCATACTCGGACTTATATAATTTCTTTAAATACTGAAATTCCAAAGCCAAGCCCTTAACTGTCTCTAATAAATGATATAATTCAGATGCATTGGGTTCATCAACAAGTGAACATCCTGGGAAAGGGAGTTCTACAGCACTGGGACAATGACCAAGAACACTCCCTTGCATACTCCCATCCCATGGATGAGAAAACACGTGGAATCTGCAGGAGGGCACTCCTAGCCGACCACATGCACCGCAGCAGAACATGGTAGAACAGGCAATCTTTCAGATGTGTGGGGCCCAGGACGTTTGGGCCTTTAAAGATCAAAACCAGCATCTTGAATTGTGTCCAGAAAGCTATAGGCAGCCAATGTAGAGCAATCACCCATCACCACCCCCACTGAGACCTCCCTGACAGGAATGGAACCACAGAAAATCAGTCCTGCACATCCCTGCCAGGTCCTGCAGTTGTGTTGACAACATCTTATGGTCAACTGCGTCAAAGGCTGCTGAAATATCTAACAAGATCAACAGGGTACAATTCCCCTTGTCACTCTCCAGGTGCAGATCATTGTCCATGACCACAAGCACAGTCTCTGTACCATACCCAGGATGAAAGTATGACTGAAATATGATGTTTTGTGCCTCTAACACAGCCTGGTAATGATGAAATACATATAAGTATTGTCTAATCAATTGAATCAATTCTTGGCATTGATCGTCTAATAACTCTTGCCTGAGCTGTACTTGTTCCTCTTCTGTTAGTGCTGAGGCACTGGGGGTCTAAAAACGCTTCCTCTCCCTCTAGAGCCACATGTAGAGCTTTTCTCTCAGTCTACTGTTTCAGTTGGTTCACGTGAATGATATTTATGCCTTGTTCAAGGCAGTTGACTTCATAATCAACTAGACTTAGTCACCACCTTACCTCATATGGACACTTCCATTCCGTATGCAATTTACTGGGTGAGCTGGGAAGCATTAGTAGAACACGATCCCCAGGTTTGAATGACTATGGATGAGCAGTTTTACTGAGATTGTTGCCTCTGTTGTGTTATTTGCAAATTCTCTTGGGCCCAAGTGGACCAACACTTTAATTTCTCTTAAGTCCAAAACATACTCTACTACATTTGGCCTGTGTAGGTCATTGTAACCATATCCCTCTCACCAAACTAAAAAATCCTTTGGATTGCCTGCCATAAAGTAACTTGACTGGTAAAAACCCTGTAGGTGCTTGTGGGACCTCCCAAATGGCAAACAGAAAATAGGGTAAAACCTGGTTCCAGTCACAAATTGATGTAACATTGACTTCAGTGTCTTATTAAATTTTTCCACCAAACTGTTCGTTTGTAGATGATAGGCTGAAGTCCTTTTAGGCTGCACTTGTAGGAGGGTCCATAAATGTTTCAATATGATAACCATGAAGTTCAGGCCTTGATGGCTTTCAGTAATATCATGTAGGCCCATGCGGGAACACTAACTAACAATTCTTTAGCAAAGGTGTAGGTGGAGATGTTCCTCAGTGCGACTGCCTCTGGGTATCAAGTGATATAGTCCGCGAGCACCATGATGAAATGGTGACCCCATGAGCTATGTTCTAATGGGCCAACAATGTAAATTCCTACTCTCTGAAAGGGAACCACAACCAAGGGCATCAGTATTAGCAGACCCTGAAGATTCCCCTCAAGCAGTGTTTTCTGACATTTCGGGCATGACACACAATAGCACTTTATAGATGCCAGGCTAATAAAAATGGGAGGCTATGCAGTCCATAGTTCTGTTCTGGTCCAAGTATCCCATAAAAGGCACATCATGGGCCAGTTAGAGGATTGTGAGTCTAGTTGACTGAGGGACTAAAACTTGCTCCACAATTGCCACCTCTGGGGAAGGGTGTGATATCCACCAAAAACCCCTCCTCCAGTATTTCAAAATGGGGGGAAACCTGCTCTGCCCCTGGCTGCTGTAGCTCCCCATTCACTTTAATGGCTTGCTGCTACAGGGTCTGCAGGACAGGATTGTTGGTCTGTTCTCAGACAATATCATATTCTAGGCTCAGTATAGCCCTATCTAATGGGGTGACCTCCACCTTGGCGTAATTTCTTATTATCAATTGCTTCTTTTGTAGCCCCTACCTCCCCTTTAACAGGTTCAGACACCATTTGCCATTGAAACAAACCCACTCTAATATAATGAGCTCAGCTGCTCCAAGTTTCTGTTTCACTCTAGACACAGCTGCAAGTAAACACAGTACCTGCTTCAAAATATAATGTCAGTTGAAAGAAGATAATGTCCTCTCTAAGGAGGATTGAACCCACATTCTCCACCACTCTGTGGCAGGGCCGCAACAATCTTATGGAGAATTGCTCATTTAGTTCTAGGGAATTAGCTCTGGGTGCTCATCACAGTATCCTTACCCCTATAGTCCAGTTTACAGAGGCCAAAGTTCAGCCAATACAGCAAGCCCCTCCAGCTTCCTGGGCACACCAGCAAAAGTGTTTGGGGTTTTGACCTCCCCCGCCATAGTCAGCCCAGTCCACCAGCGAAGGGCTTCTCCCACTAACTGTGTGGGTCCCCAATAAACCAAATAAACACAAGCTCCTCGTGGGTAAAAACAAATAAGGATAGCTCCCACCTGCCTTCCTGTGGGATCTCCAGCCCCTTGAGCTCTTCACTGGATCTGTGCTGCCGCTTTCTCTCCAGGCTAGACTTCAACTCTTCAGGCAGCCTCTCTCTTGGGGTGCTTTCCCACATTACAAAAAAGTCTGCATTGTTTTAATCTGGTTGTTTAAGATGTGTATTACAATTTGTTATTCCTCATTCATACATTCTACTTTTCTCTGCATTTATACTTCATGCACATTGTAAAATTGTGCATTGTAAGCATTCCCACATTCAGTTTGATGTACATATTTCTCATGCTTTTATCCGCATTCTTAGCATTACAGGAAAGAAACCAGAAATGTCCTTTCTCTCCTCCTCCAGAAGTTGTTTAGCCCACCACTCCAGAGGATCTTTCCCTGCCTCATTAGCCATACCTGGAGCAGCAGCAGCTCTCTCTGTGGACTTCCATTGTCCTGGAAGATTAACAGAAGATTCCTGTGCATTCCTTTATGTACAGCATTCCCACGCTGAAAATATGTGCATTATGTGAATGTGGTTGTTAGATCGTAGGTTCCCCAAGGCTCCCTGGAGTACTCAAATCCTATCCCATTAGTCACTGTTGGATGTACCACACAGATGCAGTCAATTTAGTCTCAATACAAGATTTTATTGTTATCAAACTGGTTGAGCAGCAGTAGTTCCCTATCCTATCCTCCATTAGTAAAGTTATTTCTCACTCAGAGTTTCGATCTTGCATCCACAGGCAACTGCTGGCCAGACAAACTACCGTTGGAATGCAGGTTTCTTCTTCCTTTCTCCTCTCCAGTCAGAAAGCTACTTTGCTCCTGTTTTGGTACTGCTCTCTTTTATCAGAATTTTCCCCTTAGTCATACAGCTAGGGCTTGGGCTTCTTCTTTCAACTTTTCCACTTCTTCAAATTTTTCCTATGCACGTCGGTCTGTCCATTGATCACGCCATCACTTCTGCCCTTGTTATTGTTATTTTGGCTTGGATCATGTTGGCAGCTTTGTGATGATCTTCTGCAGCACTTGCTGAGGTACAGTTTAGGGTGTTTTGCAAAGTTCATGTTTACAGAATAGCTATGTCCTGATATGCTTCATCTTCTGTGTTCCAATTCATTTTTCTCAAGGCACTTCCCTATCAGGTTGCAACAGCCTGTGTAAGAACTTAACTTTACTGTAAAATGTATTAACCCTTACTATGCTTAATCCCAACACTCACTCCCTTGAAACCTGATTATAACAGAGGATACCACAAATGACATTTTATTACAAATTGTGAATAAACCGATCACATTGATCATCAAACACACGTTGCTCTCTTTAAGGTTTGCAACAATAGCACGTCTTCACATCCAACAAAACATACATAATAACAATGCCATCATAATTGCTTGAATGATTACAAATATAACAATGGGGTGCAATGCCAGATTAAGGATGCCACTAGTATCCCTAGTGGGGCTCCAACCCAAAACGGACTCCCACCATGCTATAAGGGAATGGCGTTCTGCTTCAGACAGAACCTCCCTAACTTTCCCCTCTCTATAAATAATATGGACTGTGCAGCCCCCAATATCTGCTGCTGCAGTATTCACCTTATCTGCAAAATGTTGGAGTGTGGCCAATGCTTCAAATAGGGGGGCAAAAGATACCTTTAAGGGAATGGGATGTATGGTAGAAGGGGGCACAGTACTGGTGACATTTTCAATAGTGATCTTACCTAATGATAAGGACACATTGCCCACCAGGAGAGTAACTACATTAGAGATGGTGGTAATATAATTTACCCAATGGATAAACAATTTGTTAACAGTAATGTTACAGAGCCTTGACACCATCACATAGACACACTGACCACACAACACAATTGTTGAGGGCAATCTAATAGGCAACATATTCCAGGTATATAAAGATAAATTGGAAAGTGGATTACATTGTAAGAGTTCAGAGGGTATAAAAAGACACACATAAGCATCTGGGCCACACGGGGCACAAGACTGCAAATCTAGAATAGTTCCTTGGGAATAATTTAACATGGCATATCTTTCTGACATGGATGGCACTAATCAATGACCGGTAGGGTTTGATATTAGGGTGATGGAATAACAGGGTACCCTATGGCGGGCTCACCCTGTGGAGTGTATATCAACATTTCTACCGATTTACTACTCCAATTCCATTTAACAGATCTGATATGCAAATGCTTGGTTAAGACTCCCCAAATGGGTTTGTCAAGGGTAAGCATAAGCAACCTTTCTCCTGGGATATTTCCGCTCCAGTTCATTGCCCTTTGCACATCTAATTCAACAATAGCCCTTCCCTGGGATGCTACACAATACATAGCTTGGGATGTGGCATTACTAAGCTCTAGAAATCCCTGTATAATCCCACTCAATTCTTGCTTCATCACCTTGATTCATGGGGGCAAAGTGGTGGCTGTGGTCATCATCAACCGTAGTTCTACATTGTGAAGGGCATTGGTCAGTGGGCCATTTAGGTAGCCAATATCTGCACCTAGCATTTGCAATTTGTTTTCAAGGACCTTATCATTTACCGCATTAAGGACTGCCCCTCTCATTCCTAAATACCCTGATATATCATGTTTCCTTCGCCCCTTTGTGGAGGATGAGGTTTGAGAGATACAATTAATCCAATTCTCCCATAAGGGGTTATTGTATGGATTGGTTTACAATTAGGTGCCCAGTTGGAGACATAGTTCGACAAGGAGAGTCTCCACTGGATTTTGATTATGTTTTCTATAAAAATAGATTGAGGGTGGTCTAGAGCTGGTGATAAAACTGAATAAGGAAATGCAGGTTTTCGTGGCTCATTTACCCAGTGGAATTTGACAGTGCGGGGCATCGTAGACATTTGGAGGAGGGTTTCGTTATGACAATACAGGTTGTAAAATAAAAAGGACAGTAGGGGCTTTAGTTTTATTGTGACAAACTTCTGGCAGGGATCCTTGAAACAAGATATAACTATCTGATCCTGTGCACTTCCAGGCCCAAACTTCAGGAGGGTCAACCTGCCATGAGTTTTCTGTTGCCCAATTTAAAGAAATATTTGAACACTGTCCCCTTTGGAGCCACACATGCTTTGGATCAGCAAGTGGTTCTGGATAGATGGGTTGCCCTTTGTTATTAGTACAATTAAATTGGACAGTCTTTGTGGTCAGTTTCAAAAAAAAAAAAATAATAAAAAATAAATAAATAAATAAATAAATAAATAAATAAAAAAATAATAATAAATAAAAATAAATCAGGATCCAAATAAGAGACTGCTGTGGTATCATGACGATCCAAAAATACCGGGGTTCTTTTTAGAGCAACCAACAAAATAAAACAACGAAACAAAGGAACAATAAACAGCACAGCAGTGCCAGTCAATCGTCTGGGTGTCATAGCTCCTTCGGAGTCATTAACCTGTAAAACACAAGGAAAGGTGCTCTTCTAGAGCATGGTTATTTATATCTGCAGTTACAACAACACTTTCCCCAGTACTACCTACAACATCTATCCTGCCTCATCATTCCTGGGCCCAGAGAGTAGTCAGTTGCCAAGGCTTTCCACTGAGTAACACAGGGGTCATCCATGGCAAGACATATTAGCAAGCGGGCGACAGACAATTTTTTATTATTATTATTATTATTATTATTATTAATAATTTATTTATTAACAAGCATTTATATAGCGCAGGCAATGTACCTGGCACTTTACAAAGTAATTGAATAGACACGGTCCCTTTCCTAGGGTTTACAATCTGAGAGATGGAGGGGAGACCAAGGAAGGGGAACAGAGGGAGAGACAAGGAGTGTAACATTCATGAAGATGCAAGGTCCCAGGTGCACGCGCTTGGCTTAGTTACATCAAGAATGATGGCTGGTTGGTCCATGTGGTGAGGATATGAGTAGTAAGTACACAGACCTTATGTAACAGATTGTACTGGATGGAGGGTATCAGCAGGACTTAGGTGAGGGGAGCAAAAGTCGGGGAGGGCAGAGTGGAAGAGGTGGGTCTTAAGGAGGGATTTGAAGGTACAAAGGGAGGGGGAGAGGCGGATGTGGGCAGGGATGGAGTTCCAGGCATGGGGGGCAGCTAGGGAGAAGGGACGAAGGTGGTTAGGGGAGCAGGGGAGGCGTGGGAGGGCGAGAGAAATGGTATCTTATGCATGACAAACATGTGCCAGGCTGCCACATTTTCAGTAGAAGGGTAACATTTCATATTGTATGCCCATTTGGACATCCTGGCTCTTCTTTTTGGAAAATATTATCTTCTTATGTACTGGCCATGGTAAATCATACCACCCGTATCCATATTATCGCTTCTGATGTGCAATGACAACAGCAGCTTCTAGGTGGGTGAGGTGCCTTGGTTCCCATTGACCCGTCTCCTTTACTTTTACTGCGGGGGCATGTGATAAACAGCATTCGGGCACCGCACCATGGCGGAGTAGCCACAACATGTTTTTTCCACCAGGATCTGGATCCTCCTGGCATTTTACTGGGCATTAGCCAATCCATTCCTACCCACCTGATTCCTAAGGGTCCTCTTCAACACATATTCTTGCAGGGAATAAGCCTCATTACTATGGGATGGGGCTTAGGATGATGCCCTCCATCACTTACCTGAATAAGGTTTCAGTTGGTTCACATGCACCCACTTGCCTCACCAAGTCATCTATGGTGGGTGCTAATCCTTCTTCCGCTTGTGCCGGGAAACTATACTGTTTCTGTGGGGGTACTGGGTTACTGGTAATATATACACAGACTTAAAACTTTCCATACTTGGTCTTGGTTTTAGCTCACACATCTGGAAACTCCTGTACACATGAATCTTTGTCTGGGTCTGTGGGTGTCTCCTCTAGGGCCTTCAACATGGCTGTTCTTAAATAAGAAGATACTACCCTACTTTCTCCTGTTGGGACCTGCCACAGAATCTTACTTGCCAGGTCTACCACTAAACCTTGGTTATTACATGCTGCAGCTCCTGCAATGGCCTCATTCTCCACCTGAACCCGTATCAAAAGATCCCCTTTTAGGGGGGTGGCCTATTTCCATATGCCCCAGTCCAGAACCCCAAACTGACATCCTTCCTTTGTGTCCCCAGCATAAGATTCCAGGGTCACACTGGACCCTAGCTACATTTGATTCTTCAGACTCATTTTGAACAGATTTACACAAGCTCCAGTATCCACTACTGGATACAGTAGATTTACACTAGTTCCAGATTTACACTAGCTCCAGAGCATCCAAAGAGCCAATTATTTCTTTCCCCATCCAGATGTATACTCGGGGTCTGCCTACAGGGTCGAGGTGTAGTTGACTGAGGTATTTGCCACTGATTAGCCCCTGGCAGTCCCCTACCATTGGAGGGGCATCCTTATTGGGCAGGGTCTGGCGGCAGGGCTGTGGCCTGGGTCACTGCTGCTACTGCCATTCCCTGTGCTTTCTGTGCCTTTTGCACTTCTAACTCCTGTATTCTCTTCAAAAAGGAGGCTGTGCTTTGTCCATTCCACTTCTTTGGATCCTCTCCGATGCTCATCAAGAAGTTCCAGAGAGAGTTCCGCATTCCAGTTCCTTTTTCTCAAAGCACTTCCCTGTCAGGTTGCAACGGCCTTGTTCTGGGTGAGAACTTAACTTTACTTTAAAACGTATTAACCCTTACTATGAATAAATCCCAACACGTTTTTAATGCAGCATTCACACAACCAATCTATGTGCATAAACACCCCCCCCCCAACCTTATTCAAGATAGTTTGGGGCACCCTGTAATGTACTTTTCAAACATGTGCATTGGATAGAAAACATGAGGCTGAAGGCATTCCCACGTTACTGAAATATTTGGATAGAATAATAATGCACATAAATCAATGATGTGGGAAAGCACCTTAGACTCCTGCTCCAGCTTGCTCCTCTAAAGCTGTTTCCTTTTCTCTACCCCCACCCCCTGAGCACAATGAGGTTCCTTCATTTTATCCTCATGTGACTCAACACAGGTGTTTCTAATGCAGTGCTGTCCCCTACTGCCACAGCACCTGCATTCTGTAGCTCAGGCAAGATCATGGTCCTAGCTCTGTGGCTGCATTTATACCACCTGCATTCAAGGCCCTGCCACAGGGGGTCCTTTAATTCTAGTATTAAGGTAAATAGGGAGCCATTATGTACCTCTAGTCTCTTCACATAAATTTACCATTTATGTGTTTGTAAACTTCTATCATATTCTCCCTTGCTCATCTCTTTTTGAAGATGAAGAACCTTGATCTTTTGAACTACAGCTCATATGGAAGTCAAGCCATTCTGCAACCTTGATAATCTTTGCTGCATCTCTTTGTATCATTTTCACCTCTCTTCAGTTCTATCCTTCCTTATGGCCTCTACTAGCAAGTGTCCTTTCCTCCATCTCCAGGTGATCCCCTTCAACTTTGTCCTTTGGCTCTCCTCCTCCTTCTCCTCCACATCTCCAATCTCTGTATTCTTCTTTCTGCCTCATTTTACTTCCTTGTGCTGCCTCCTCATTTTACAGGAGGGAGCCTGTGGCAGCAGAGGTCCGTGCTGCCTTTAACATCTGCCCTATAGGTGTATATGGACACCAGCTGCAGCCTGACTTGATGTGGTGGGGTAATAGGCAGAGAAAACTGGAAGTGGGTAGCAATGTGGAAGTGGGTAGCAATAGTCATGGGCAAGGTTGAGGAAAATCTTTTAATTTCAAACTCCTTAGTGGGGATGGGAGACATCACCATGGAGGGAAATGGACCTCTTCACACCACTCCCTCGTTGGGTGTTTTTAAACAAGCAAGGTGGGTGGTGGGTGGGAGTATGGGGCCACAGAGTGGCACTGCCGCGGAACACCAACTCAGGTAGAGTGCCGTGCGTGGGGAGTGATTCAAATGGACAGCTGTTAGTGTGGCTATTGCGGTAGCTGCCTTGCACTCCCCCTGCCATGGACCATGGGGGAAGGGGAAGCATGTCGGGCTGGCCTTTGAAATTGACATGTCCTGGAATAAGCACTGAGGAACGTGGGCTCCCCAGAGCTCCTGGCCAGTTCCTGTGACTTGCAAAGGCCGTGTCCCCTGCCCACAGTGCCTGTGAGTGGGGGGCCTCTCTGCTGGTGTGGGTAGCTGCTGCTGTTCATAAGGGCAGGGGATGGGTGACTGCCAGTTGCAATGCATAGAGTGCTCCAGATTCCTTGGCAGTGCTCCATGAGCGGCCATGGGTAGGTGCTGCATGGCTAATGGGAGCATGCATTCCCCTGCACCACATAAAGACCGGCAGTCGGACGATGGCTTCTGGGTGGCAACGTGTGGAAGCATTTAGTTTAAAAACACCCTCAGTGTTGGTGCTTTTGTTTGAAACATAACCAGGGCCATTCATGGGTCTGGTGTATGAAAGTGGGGCTGATGGTCCAGTCATTGGGAGAACAGAGTGGGCTGTGGATGTTTCTTCTCCTGCTGAGAAATTCTCATGTGCAACAGCAGAATGGGGCCCTGAAGAGGAACACAGTGGAGAGTTGAGATAAAGTTAAAAAGAAAAGCTGGAGAAGGGGTGGGGGGAGCAGCAAGGCAGATAAAGGCTAGAGGGAGATGAGAATGTCTGCCCAGCTGGAATGGGCTGAGGGGCTATCTATCTTGTTTACTGCAATGGAAAATCAGAATTAATAGTACAAACAAGAATAGTACAAAGAGGAACAGCACGTTCCATGAGGGAATCTAGAGACAGTTATCCAAACCTGACAACTGCCTGAGAGGCATAGCAGGGAGAGAGTCTCTTGCAGCACTGTGAGCTCTTCAGGTGAACGCAGCTGCTTGCTGGAGAGTGGAAGAGAAGGGAGAAGTGATGTCAAGCAGAGATGAAGCACTGTGGTCTATTTAACTAGCACTCTGGGAGATCTGAGGCTTTCCCCCTGATCTGTGTGCAGGCCTGTCAGGAAAGTTCAGACCCTGGCTCATCTTAGTCGCTGGGGCCCTCACCACTTCCTATCTCTTTCCAATGGTTGACCAAGTCTTAATTTTTTGTGTGTAATTTTGTGAGGAGGCCCTTGAGCTTGGGAACCCAATACAGCCATCTTCCCTTCCCCAGCATAAGTGCTGGTTTTGTGACCTACAGCTGGTCTCTTCTAATGCTTTTGCTTCATTTCCCCTCATTTCCCACTTGTCTTCTATAATAATAACAATAACAATATCTAATTTTATATAGCACCCCCTCCTGTACATGGCACTCAGAATGCTTCACAAAAAGTTAAAACTATGTAAACAATTTAACACAATCACAGTTATTAAAAAAATTAAAATGGGGCAAGAAAAAAGAGAGGACAAAGTATATTGAGGGAACCATCCGTGGATCCTAAAAGCACATAGAGAATAAATATGTTTTCAGGTGCTTTTTGAAGGTAAGGAGGGAGGAACTGAGACAAACATCTGGAGGGAGCAACTTGTACACTGAGGGGCCTGCAACAACAACAGCCGGATCGCCTGCTGACTTCAGACACGATGGCAGAACCCTCAAACAGCAGGTGGTTCCTAAACGCAGATACCCATCAGTGTGAGATTCCAGAAGTAGGTCTTGAATATAGCCAGATCTAAAACTAAGCATTTCAGACTTAGTTTTAGATCTGGCTATATTCAATGGTTTACTATGGGTGCAATCAATACCTATTAAAGTGAGTGGGAGCTGAGCAAATGACCCCAATGAGCACAAGGTTGCACCCGAGTTTGTTCAGCACCGAACTTAATGGTGGTCTCCTTCCCGTTGGCCTCGAGACATGACAGTAACATGAATGCTAATGGAAGGAGAAGAGTAAAGGGGTTTCAAGCATAACAGATAGGGGATAGGAGGAAAATGTGAGTGTCACAGTTGAACAGTGTAAGGGATTTCACAGCAAGATCTGACTTGTTGACCTGATTTCATACCCAGATATTTTGGAGGACACACCTTTTTGTCTTCAGTCGAGCTGTGTCCAGTTATAGGAGGGTCACCAAGGATATCTAGAATAAAAGAAGAATCTAGATATGGGAGGTTATACTGTAATTACTGAATCTTCTGCATTTTCCTATCATCCATTTCTACTAGCTCAGATTGTCCTATCAAAGATCTGTGTTCATAAAATTCCACATTCCTTTATGCATTAGGGTTTGAAGTGGGTTTAAACACAAATCTTACCCAAAGAGCATTGTAATGATGGTTTGCATCCACTAGGGGTGGGGAAACCGGATCTTCCGGTATCCGATAATGCCGGTACTGGGCGTACCGGCATTATCGGATTCAACCCGGTAATCCGGGCCGTTTCCCGGATTCCCGGTACCGGATTTTTTTTACATTGCGGCCATTCAAATGAATGGCCGCAATGTAAAAAAAAAAACCCACCAAAAAACCCGCGTTTCCCTCCCCCTCCCAGGCTGCGCGGGTGGAAGGGGGGACACACACACACCCCTGCCCAGCCTGGATTTAAACAAAAAAATTCCCTTGAGTGTTCCACTGCAGCTCCGGGCCGCCGCCGGCAACCCAGAGCCAGCCCCAGCCCCAGCGGCCGTCCCAGCAGCAGCCGGTAAGTATACTGTATGATCCCTGGGGTGTGTGTGGGTGGGTTAACACACACACACACCCCAGGGATCACCCTACTTCCAAGTTCCCGCACCCAGGGCTCTCGTACCTTCATTGAGCTCCGGCGGTCCGGCGGCTTCAGGGCCGGCTGTGGCTGCCGGCTTCAGACGCTGGTAGGCCTTCCGGGGAACTTCCAGGTATCAGGGTATGAAGCTGCACCAGGGCGTGTGGGCCCTCAGGTTCATGAGCCCTGGTGCAGCCACACTGTCCCCATAACTACGCCCTTCAGACCCAAATATGATTGCTCAGTGCATTCCTAAGTAGGAATGGGCTGTGGCTCTCAGCCTAGCAGTAGGCTGACCACTCCACTGCCCTGGCAATATAATAGCCCAGCAGGGGCTGCTCAGGGCTGCCTGATGACTTGGAACTGTGCCAGTTGGGGACGCTGGCCAAGTGGCCAGCCCTGCAGTTAGACCAAGCTTGCAAGTCCTGACATGGCTATACTAAAGAATGGTCGTGTAGGCCTTGTCTGTGCTCCACATTCCGATACCACTCCTGGTAGGTTCCCTAGATATCTCAATGGTACAAGCACTAGTGTGAATTCTAAGTGGTTGCTGTGTTATTGAGACCTGCGTTTTGCAGGGTTTGATGGCATGGGATAAAAATACAAATGCTTCTGACACTGGTGCCACCGGTGGAGCTGCTCTTGGGCTAGTGGGAGATTTCCAGAGAGTGTCTTTTTACACTGCTATAGTCCTCCTCAAAAGGAAGAGAACAGAAGGAATTCCCAACATTCCCCATACTGGGACTTCTTTTCCATCTAAGACTCTCTCACTGCTCCCCCCACCCCATTTAGCTGTATGTAGGGTGGCCAGATATGCAAATTTTAGAGGACACTTATGAGAAATACAGGTTGAAAGACTGCGTTGGCTTCAAGATTGTAAGCCATAGGCAGGGGCCACGTCTATCTTATTGTTCTGTAAAGCGCCAGGTTGTACACAGCTGGTGCTATACAAGTGCTATTTATTATTATTATTATTATTATTATTATTATTAATACTACTACTATTATTATTATTATTATTAATAATAATAATAATAATAACAATAATAATAATAATTAATAATAATGCAGCCCTGCAACATGTATTTCTCATAAGTGTCCTCTAAAATTTGCATATCTGGCCACCCTAGCAGTATGTGGCTATGCCCCCCATTGACTGCTAATAGCCTTATTGATGAGTTTAATTTAGTTAATTTTGATACTTAGTTACTGATTATATGATAGTAGTCTGGGGCATTGGTAGTTACATAGTTAGGGTAATGATAGTCCATTAGGACATGTAAGGATGTGGGGGGTGTGGCATACATTTTTTCTAGCATAAAAATAGTGTAATAGAGTAAAAGTAGATAATTGGCATTTTTAAAAGGACGAGGTTAAGAAAAAATATTAAATGCGTTGCTTAGATTGGTATGGAGATTTGTGATTGGGTACCTCTATAGAGATCTTTTTGTGACTGGATGTTCTTTTTGTTCAACGGAGGGGTATAGCTGAGTACTCTTCACTGATGTCCTGTCCCAGTGAATAGCTGCTTTGATGTAGCTGCACCTTACCTCTGTACTTCTGTATCAGTCACACAAACAGCACTAAACTGAAGTTACTGAGGAGTAGGAGGAGGAGAAGCATATACTCCTGAAAAATTAGGAGTACACACACTCCCCTACAGATTGTATTTCAAAGTAATGCAGGTCTGGCAAGGTGGAGGTAGGGCTCACCCAGACAGAGACTTGCATATTCTGCGGCTCTGTGCCTGGGTGCACCCAGAGAGTCCCCTCAACCTTTCCAGAGAAGGGCAGCTTTTGGCAGGAGGGAGGGGATTTTTGTTGTACTGTCTTCACCCAGACAGAGAGCTGCAGGATGTGTGGGTCTTTGCACAGGTAAAGATGTTGCAGCCAAACTCCCCTCCCCCAACCTGGTGGGATGAAGTTGGGGGGTCTGGCATTGGGAAGCTCCTTTGGTTTAGCTGTTTGTTTGAATGCTGCTGAAGTGAAGCAATACTTTAATTTACTGCCGTTCACTGGAACATGGCCGAGGAAAGAAAAGGACATCTCAGCGCGCCAAGAGACAGGATGCCTCCCTTCCCCTCCCTCCCCCTTCCCCCAAACTGTATTTGGTTTTGTGTTCTGTAGTGTAGAAAGGTGTTGGGTGTTACCTGTGTTTGTCTTTGGCTAGCGTTTGTCACTTGGTGGGACCATTGTTCCCTTTGTTGGGAACTACTCACTTCAAAACATGCACTGTCTTTCTAACCTAGGCAGAAGTACAGAAGTACAGTTGTGACTATTAGCTTTTAACACTTCACACAAACAAATAATCTCTATAAGTCTGTGCTTTTTTAAAAAAAAAAGTAATCTTAGAAACATCATTTAAAATACTAAAGTAGTCACCTATAAGTAAACCTCCTTAGAATTAAATTGGATACTGATCATTACCTGTTAAGAAATTTTCCTTTTGACTATGCCCCGCCCTGACTCCTGTGTGTGATCCTTCTAGGTGTCATGACATGAAGCCTGAGAACCCATTTGGGGGCATGATGGGGAAAATGTCTGATGCCATGGACATAGTGTCTGAGTTCCCAGGTCCTGGATTGAGGTGAACAGAGCTGTTTGAGCCTCTTAGGCCTATTGCTTTATATTGTCTGTCTACAGACTTTGACAGGATTCATTGCATCAGTTGATGTATAGCTCTCCTTTTAAAAATACTTGCAATCCATGCCAGCAAGCATGCACGAGAGATTAATAAATGGGAGAAGAAAGCAGAGTGGGTTTCATCTCCTCCCCACAAGCTTGTTCACAGCCTCCAAGCTGAGAATGTCATGATATCTTTTATTGGACCAACTTCTGTTGGGGAGAGTGCATAAGCTTTCAGGCCACACAGAGGGTGAACTCGCACGTAATGCTGCTAGAATCTAATGTCCGCGGCACCTTGGAAGCTGTATAATGATCCCCAGTAGGGCTGTGCGAATGCGGTTCGGATGTTCGGAGTTCGGACTGAACTCGGTCGGTTCGGGCGACTGAACCAAATGACCGAACCCGAAACGAACTCGATCTGAACTCAACAACGACCGAAGAGTTTGACCACGTTCGGGTGAGTTCAGATGAGTTCAGGCAAGAAAAACATGAATGGAAGGCCCAGGAAGGGGGGGGGCAGTTGAGGAGTAGACTTCCTGGCACCAGAAGTAGAGAGGCTTGGAGTAGCAAACAGGCTGCCCAATCAGCATCCATTTTTTCCTCAGACCACTGGCTTCACAGTCTATGATTGGACATGGGGACATGGGGCTAGACTGCACAGAGCCAATGGGGCTTGTGGTAAGGTGGACACAGCAAGTAACAAAAGTCATTGCTTTCCCCCCTTCCAACACCTTCTGAGCTAGCCACTGATCCTGACAGCAGGCGTTTTCAGAAGTCTGCTAGGGGTGGGACTTCATACAAAAGGTTCCCAAAAAACCGGTTTACCGGATTAGAACCGGTATACCGGTACCGATATTTTTCCGTGGGGAACTGTCCCCATTGAAATCAATGGAAAAAACCCAAAAAACACTTTCCCTCCCCCGTCCAGGCTGCGCGGGTGGAAGGGGGG
>QEPC01003194.1:3278765-3346072 GCA_003113815.1 Sphenodon punctatus
TGTTCTTTCTCCCTACCCTCCATTGAATCCTCCCCTCCTCCCTGTATATATTCCATCCCTGATTCCCTTCCCCTGTTTTTGGATTTATTTAGAGTAGGATTAGATTGATTTAGGTTTCATTTCAGTTTTGTACCCCTCCCTGTGTTGTTTGTTGTGAGCTGTATGTGTCCCCCCCCCCACATCCCTGTGTATATATAGATATTAGATAGTTAATATAGATAGATAGTTGTAGGAGTTAAATGCACAACAGTTTTTAAAACTAAAAACTTTCCTCTTCAAAAACTTCACAAAATCATTTTGACTTTGGCTTAAACTCCAAAAAACATACAAATTCATTACAATTACAATTAAAAAAACATGCAACTCCATACATTGCAACAAGACATAAACATCAAAAAACAATATTTTATCCTCATCAGCATAAATATAATATATGCACTAATTCCTTACCATACATACTTTCATTCGTTTTTATCAATAACTAAATTTTCCCATTTTTTCATTATTAAACTTTCATTTATGATCATAATTTGACAATGAATTTTTTCAGAGTGCATTAACAGAACTGCAAATAATACCGATACCGATATCAATACCAATAATGAAAATAAAATCCTTGAAATTGGTATCGGTATTGATATCGATATCAACAATAATGAAAATGTCTTTGCCAGCCTATCTGAGTGCCCTGCCTTCCCTACTGCCTCTCATGCCACGCTGTCTGTCTGCCCGCCCAGGTTGCAAAACTCGAAGCCTGCCTCAGTCTGCCTGCCTTCTGCACATGCCACGCTGCCTGTCCGCTCGCCCTGTGGGCAATGCTCAAAGCCTGCTTTAGCCTGCCTGCCTTCTGCTCATTCCACGCTGCCTGTCTGCCCGCCCTGTAGGCAAAGCTCAAACCCTGCCACAGCCTGCCTGCCTGCCTCTCATACCACTGGCCTGGTAATCCCACTGCTTCTGTCTGCTGGTCCATGGGTGCTCTGCCCAAGCAATCCTGCTGCTGCCGTCTGCTGATGTATGGGAGCAGTTCCCTTGCAAATCCTACCAGCCTGGCTCCATGGGTGCTGCGCACAGGCAAATCCTGCTGCTGCCGTCTCTGCTGTTCCATGGGTTCTGTGCCCGGGTAATCCAATGTCCGCTGCTGCTGCCAATGCCGCCTATGCTGTCTGTGCCACGGGTTCTGCTGCCTGGCAATCCAATGTCTGTTGCTGCTGCCAATGCTGCCTATGCTGTCTGTGCCACGGGTTCTGTGCCCTGGCAATCCAATGTCTGCTACTGGGTGTCCATGTGATTCACCACTGGGCAAGGCTTGACCAATTGGCAGTACAGCTTGAATACGAGCCGAGCCTGCCTGACCAGACAACCTGGGGTGCCAAGCACCAAGCCTTCCTGATCTCTGCTGCTGCTGCTGCTGCTGGATCTCTCATGACCTGCAATGCCACCACAGGCACCCGCAGGGGCCAAGCGCTGACCCTGCCTGCCTTGGCAACCCGGGGTGCCAAGCACCAAGCCTTCCTGATCTCTGCTGCTGCTGCTGCTGCTGGATATCTCATGACCTGCAATGCCACCACAGGCACCCGCAGGGGTCAAGCGCTGACCCTGCCTGCCTTGGCAACCCGGGGTCCCAAGCACCAAGCCTTCCCAGTCTCTGCTGCTGCTGGGTTTCTGATGGCCTGCCATGCCACCATGGGCACCCCTGAGGGTCCCTGGAGTGCCCCAAGCCTTGTGGTGGGTCCAAACTCCGCCAAATGTTTGACCAAACTGGACCGAACGACCGAACCCGAACTCAGTTTCCAAACAGAATGACCGAACCCAAACTTGGTTTTCGAACCGAACGGCCGAACATCCGAACCCCGTTTTGTTTGCACATCCCTAATCCCCAGATCTCTGTTGCATGTGAGTGAGACGATCTGAGTTCCAGCCCCACTTTAAACTTGGATCTGACTATTAGGTCTGATCTAATTGTCAGATCCGAGTTTAAAGCTGGGCTGGACCTCGGATTACCTCACTCACACACAACAGCCATCTGGGGCTCATCTGGGGCTCATTATACAGCAGTGTTATGTGTGAGCTGTCATTATTATACAGCTCATTTAATAGCAGCATTATGTGTGAGTTCACCCATGGCCTTTCCTCAGGCAGCTTCCATACTCTCATCAACAGAAGTTGATTCAATAAAAGACTTCAGCTGAACTACTTGGTTTACACTTCTTGTATTTAGTATCAACTCATGTCTCCCAACAGTCCCTGCTGGGGAGGAAAAGGCTCTTGTTGGATGATGAATCCCAAAGTGGGTCAAACACCCTCTTTCAGGAGAAAGACAAGACTGGTATTTAAGCCTCAGGCACCTTTTTCCTGATTGTCTCCCACCCAGGAAAAGTATTTGAGAGGATAATGGGGAGATGATGGCATGGCAAGAAAATAAGTGAAATGATAAGGAGAGCTATTCTCCCTTTCCTTGCACTTGGAATACTGGGAGGTGTGTATAAGCATATGAGGGAGTGGGGCTTGTTCCTCTGACAGCATAAAATGTAGGGAGGTATGCCATCATGGCAACCACACCCTGGCCCTGTGCCATTGCTCATCGGCTGCAAATGGCATGATGTTGAGCATGTTTCTTTTCTGTTAACCTAGCTCCATACTTTTGAGTTTCAACTCTTACAAGTAAATTTTACTGCTCTGAGTAAAAGCAGAGTAATTATGCCCAGTTCACTGGCTCAGCCATTGTAGTCACAAGTGTCATATGGTTTTGATGGAAAGGCACAGAAATGAACAGGTTTTACTCAATTTCAATTCAATTCAAAGTTTATTATTACTTAGCCGAAGCCATCGTAACAGACAAAACATAACAAACATAACAAACAAGAAACACGTTTATACCCAATATTATCATATATGGAATAGGGATGTGCGAACAAAATGCGGTTTGGATGTTCGGACATTCAGTCGTTTGGTTCGAAACCTGAGTTTGGGTTCGGTTGTTCAGTTCAGCAGAGTTCGGTTTGGCCGAACTTGGCCGAACGTTCGAAAATAGCGATATCGATACTGATACTGATACCAAATTCGAAGATTTTTTTCCGATATCGGTATCATTTGGCCCTGAAACAACCTCTGGTCTCCACCCCTGGTGCCAGGAAGTCTGCTCCTCAGATGCCTCCCCCTTCCAATCATGTTTTTCCCACCCAAAGTCACATTTTCCCCACCCCTGAACTCATCCGAACTTACCCGAACATGGCCGAACTGTTTGGCCGTTTCTGAGTTCGGTTTGGCCGTTCAGTTCGGACATCCGAACAGACCGAGTTCGGTCCAAACTCCGAACATCCAAACTGCATTCGCACATCCCTAATATGCAAAAGAATAAACAAACTACATCCACATCACCATCAAAATAAGCTCAGACGTGGGAGCTATACTGGCCCATAATAACCCTTTATGGGTACCCCCGAATGGGTCAGTTTGGATTTCAGTACCAAATTAAGGAACTTAGCAACCATGGCTGAGACATCTTTATCCTGGTTTCTTAATAAAAACACCTCAACCTTGGCAGGGAATTGACATCCTCTTGTCCCCAAACAGGGCTCAATATACATTTGCCTCCAAGTTGTATACGCAGGACAATCCATTAATATATGGGACAGGGACTCCATAATCGCTCTACTATCCTTATTTTTACAGTGTTCACAAATCCGTTCATTACAAGGGATCCCTTTCATCCTTCTCGTCGTAAAGGCAGAGGGAAAAACATTAAATCGAGCTAATGTGAAAGCCACCCTGACTTGCTCCATCTTAGAGTTGGCTAAATAGACAGCCCCTTCTGCAGGTGTCAATAGATCTTTATAAAAATGTGACACCCCTTGGCTGGTAATATGCTCTCTCATATGTTGAGATTCCAGGTCCCTGATTCTGGATTTAATCTCCACCCAGGCCCTGACGAAAGGAAAAGTCAGAATATAGGTATCTGAAAAACCCAAAGCATGGAGGATGTTATTCACCTTCTCAGATCACCTCCACGCAACTGATTTAGCAGCCAAAGCCAACAGATTTTACTCAGAACTGGTCTTGACTTGGCTCAGACCAAAGTGAAGTACTTCTATTAAACCTTTGGGTTGAGTTGCTCTTAGTTAATGAATGATGACATCTGAAAGCAGCTGGTTTTTGCATCATTTGTGTGTCTTGTAAAAGAATATAGATAGTGTATTGATTGAAGATGCTTCTTAATCATGCCCTGCTCCAGGGTTGGAGAATTGGTTATTTCCTCCACCCCTTCTTCTGGGGGCCACGTTGGCTATTTAAAAATAGCCAGTGGCTGCAATAAAGAGTTTAATCTGCATCTCTCAGAATTCCTATATTTTATATTCTTCATGCACAGATTCAGAGTTATTTCAGTACCAGATTTGGGGGCATTATCTGAGCAACAACGAGGAGCAAATTACAGGGCATGTGGGAAAGGGCTGCAGCCTGGAGTGGGCTGCTGGAAGATATGGGTGGGGCGAAGAGGTGCAGGGAAGGTATGCTGAGATGGTCTGGATCATAGAATTGGCCTCCAGTTCCAGGTTCTGCATCTGCACACTCTCATCTTTGTTCCCTTTCCCCTGCTCCTTCAACATTTAATGGTAGGGGTGGATTAGGGGACAAGATCCAGGAACTGAAAATAAAAAACCAGCATGGCCCGTGTTCTAGGAATTCTTCAGCTCTGCCATACTCCCAGTAGTATTCATGTCCAAAATTCTCCAGTGAGGAGACAGAGGTGGCAGTAGGGCAGTGCAAACGGTGCAGTTCCAGAGGATCTGCAATGCCAGAGAGGATTTATGGGGCTCTGTCTAGGGTTGACTTGCCACCTTCTCCAAAGCTTTGACTTGAGGGGGTGGGGCCATGTCAAAAGGAGATAGAACATAGGGACTCTCCTACTCCTTTCTGATATGCCGACGCCTCTTTGGAGCATTGTGACATCGCGACACACTACTGGAGGTGGGGCCACATCAAATAGGGGACAAAAAAGCCTTTTCACCTTGTCTCTTTCTGACATGGCCCTGCTGAAATCTTTTTCTCTGGGGTTATCGAGGTGACCCTTGGATAACACAGGAAAAATGGGGCTTCATGCAAAGCCTAGAAAGGACATGTGAATATCTGGAGGCTCTGGGCCAATAGCTCAGAGTACAGCAGCAGAGAGGAAGCTGTAGCTTATGTTGCCATTGCCAACTGTTTTTATATTGCCTGCTGCAAACATGTCTTTTCACCAGAGTGTGTGTGTGAATTTGACACCAGACTAGTAAGTAGGTGCCCCCAAATGAATCTTTGCACAAGTCCCTGAAAAGGTAAACGTCACCCTGGATGCAGAAATCTGCTTCACACCTGTGCCTTGTATATGTGGCTGAAGCTGGGTTTGCTCTGGGAAAAATGTTCTAAGGGTCAGTCTGTCCTGCAAGAATAAGATGTTGATTCTTAAAGATGAGCAGGACAGATTGACCCGTAGGACATTTCCCCCTCTGGCTCCGTACCATCCTCCCTGCCTCTTCCCTGAGCTCTGCTGAGAAAGTCCACTCCTGCTGCTTCATAGGCTTTGCTGTTCCGTATAGATTTAGTTGACAAATCTTGAATACTGTCTTATGCCTCTACCTTGCTGTAAGTAACTGGGAGGAGGGGGCGAGGAGAAGTATGATGATGGCCGGGAAAGCCACACATGGAACATGTTACTTATTATTTGTTAAGGTTCTCTCTGTGCTTGTGTAAAGCGTATTAGTTACATTTTGGGCTCTGCTACAATTCATTGCATAAGCGGAGTTGAATACAACAAGGCAGCCTGCTTTGGCCAACACACTTGTGCAGCTGACCTCTCTCGGTCTTGTTGTCTTTTAACCCTCCATTGGTTGATTCCCAGGGTTTATGATAAAAACAGAATCCACAACAAATTACATTTGGATTTTACAGCCTTTGTTAACTTCCTAAGAGGCTACATTGTCTAGCGTGGTGGTTCCTCACCTTTTTGTCTGTGATCCCATTTTGAGGCTTGAATATAATCCCGTGACCCCAGAATACAACAAAGACAATGCAAAATGTTCCAAATACCAAGCAGGATTGCAGCTTTGTCTGCAGATGGCAATTCTCCATTTGACTAGAATAGAACTTGAGGGTTCAACTTCTAGCCCTGATTTCCACCGCTTTTGGAGATCACAAGTAGGGCTGTGCATTTGGGTTCCAAGCGAGCTCTCATATACCCCAAACCCACAGTATTCAGTGTCCAAAACTGGAACCTGAATACCACACTGCAATATTGGGTCCAGTCAACTGCCAACTGGCTCCCTGCTCCTTGGGCCATGCCAGGCTTTCCCCCTCCCATACTTCTGAGCTTTGTCCACCACTTCTCTGAGCGGGGAGTGAGTGTTGTACTTGGGTACCCCTGTTCACCCCATGCCACTACTGTACACCCCCTATGCTGCTGTCAGGCAGTAGGAGTCACAGCTGGGCCTGCACTGCAGGTAGCAGCCTATATGTGCTTGTTCTGAGTTTGTGACTGGCTGTGGGGCTGTGTGCACAGTAATTTTGATGCCGCCTATTAGGCCTGTCAAACCTGCAGAACCAGACTGCACCTCTCTACCCCAAAATCCATAAAAAAGACACAAATACAAACACTAGACCAAACACCTCCAATGCCTAATAAATTCTCAAGCACAGGGATATCACAGGGGTGGGAGATCCCCTGCAGTCCTGTGCCACTAAGAGACATTATGGACAATCCAGCGGCCTGCATATGCTGACCCTGCCGCGTGGTACACAGCCAGAACATGTGCGCTCAGCCACGCATGTGGTGCTGCACCCGCAGCACAGCTGCGTGGGGCAAAAATGGAACCCCAGCCTATGTGATCCGCCCCACGTGGCTGGCTGTGCTGTGTACGCGGCACCACATGCGCATCGGAGCGCACGCGTTCTGGCTGTGCGCTGCGCATCAGGGTTGGCGTACGCAGGCTGCTGGATTGTCCCCAGAGGGTGCTTTTACACAGACCGCTGCCCCCAGTGTTTGCCACGCCCGCCCGCTTCACCCCCAGATGGTCCATCCATCTAAGGGCAGCCCCGCCATATCTAAGGACCACTCTACCCCAGGCTTGGCATTGGGGTAGAGTGGTCCCAAACTGTGGGTCAAAATCTTGATTGATATTTCATAGATTTTGCTTGTCTTTGTTGATGTCTGGGGGCATGGAATTGTACCAGAAGTCTCAAAATGGGGTTTCACAGAGTGCTGCAACTGTGGAAACTGCGGCACTAAGAGCTATTGAAGTAAGTGGCAGTAGCAAAGGAGGCCAGTGGAGGGGTCCTCATTGCTGCACATTGGTTCATTCATCTCCCCCTGGTAAAGTCATTATATGCTCTGATCACCTCCTATTGAATCCGTTCTCTGCCTGCTGGCTCTGCCTATGTTTTCCACCTTGTGGTAGTCGAACTCCAGGCCCCTCACTTCCTCTGTCCATGTATCAGTGACGTCAATAATGCCTTGGCCTGTTCAAACAGCAAAGGCAAGTTGAGCCTCTGTTGGCATCGTCTCTCTGAAGGGAAGTCAAAGCCTAAAGCTTTTGTTTGCATAGCAAAAATCCCCAGCTTGGCAAGTTCTCTTCCATCCCTGATCCCATATGGGGCCCTACAATCAAGTTTTATGGGACACCAGAAATCTCTTGGTGTCTGACCATTTTCTGCATTAGGACACTGGTTAGGACCACATACTACTGCTGTTCAGTGAACCCTCATGCATAACAGGTGATCTATGATGGAAGTGTAAAAACCTGCTGTACTGCCCTTTCTTCTTGGTGCATAAAGATAGTGTACTGAGTGTGCTTTCTAAAGAGGGCTTTGCTTCTGTCTGCCCCCCTCTCTTCCCTTAGTAATATGAGGAATGTTATGTCCCTGGTTTTGCTGGAAGACTTCTTGGAAGTTTTTGATCCACACAGGCAATGTTCACCTCAGTAGGGATGTGCGAACGCGGTTCGGATGTTCGGGGTTTGGCTTGAACTCAGCCAGTTCAGACAGCTGAACCGAATGCCCGAAGCCCCAAATAGTTCGGGTGCGTTTGGATGAGTTTGGGTGGGAAAAACCCTGGCTGGCAGGCCCAGGGAGGGGGGAGGGGCAGCTGAGGAGCAGACTTCCTGGCCCCAGGGGTTGAGAGATGCTTGAACTAGCAGCCAGCCTGCCCAATCACCATCCCTCTTTTCCTCATACCACTGGCTTGGCAGTCTACGATTGGCCACGGGCTAGGCTGCATGGAGCCAATGGGGCTTGTGGTAAGGCGGGCGCAACAAATAACAAAAGTCATTGCCCTCCCCCCCTTCCATATCGTTTTGAGCTAGCCACTGATCCTGTCAGCAGGCGTTTTCAGAACTCTCCCTCTCCCAGCAGTTTGTGTTCCTCCCAATCCATTGCCAACCTCCTCCTGTTTCACCCATTTCCACACATTTACCTCCATAGTTTCATTTATTTAGATTAGATTAGATAGATTTAGGTGTTATACCCGGCGTCAAGAAGCTGCCACTCTAGTCCCAGGACCCACCATCAGGTTTCTGGGGCCATCATTCTGCTAACGAAGAGCTGTCATTCCATGGCATCAAGAAGCAGCCACTCCATCCCCAGGTCCCACCATCAGGGTTTTAATTTTATTTATTTATTTAATTACAATTTTTAGCCTGCCCCTCCTGCCCACAGGGCAGCCCGGGACAGCGAACAATAATGTAAATGCTAAAACAATAAAACAATTTAAAACAATTAAAAATCACCAATACAGGGAAAAGAAGTCCACCCTCCCCCCACCCCACCCACCCACCCTCACCCTCCCCAAAGGCCTAGAGGAACAGCCAGGTCTTACATAAACACCGAAATAGCAGCAGAGTGGGGACTAACCAAGACTCCTCCAGGAGCGAATTCCACAGCACAGGGGCAGCCACCGAAAAAGATCTAACATCGGTGGCCACATACCTTGCCCGGGGAACCTCCAAAAAGGCTTCCACGGACGTTCTCAAGGGTCGCACGGGCACATGGGGAGTGAGGCAGTCCTGCAGATAAGTAGGGTCCAGGCTGTGAAGGGCTTTAAAGGTTAGAACCAGCAACTTGAACCTGGCCCGGTGCTTTATAGGCAGCCAGTGCAGAGCCTGGAGCACAGGTGTCATGTGCTCCCTGTGGCCCGTCCCCGTAAGGAGACGGGCCGCGGCATTCTGCACCAGTTGCAACCTCCGGACCAGCTTCTCAGGCAGCCCCACGTAGAGCGCATTGCAGTAATCCAGCTTCGAGGTGATGAAGGCATGGATGACAGTGGCGAGTTCGGAGCCTGTGAGATATAGTCGAAGCCGCCGGACAAGATGTAACTGCCAATATGCACTCCCCGCCACAGCTACAACCTGAGATTCCAGGCTGAGCTGTGAATCGAGGAGCACACCCAGACTGGGTGTAACCAGATGTAACACTTGCCATGCATTTGGGTATTTAACACACATTCACCCGTTAGGCCATCATCTGGGGTGTGTGGCTGGCTGGTTTACAGAGATTAATGCTTCTGTGTGTTTTTGCGGGTACCTGATAGTCCCTATAGTCCTCTCCCACCCCCAGCTCCCCATCAGTTGTTGACCTTAAATTGTCCCTTGATGCAAGGGATCCTTATGGTTTCTCAGCTGACCACAGACCAGAACTGGACCAGTGGGCCTAGCTACAGTGGCAGCTACCTGCTGTTTACAACCATGGCATGTTTTCTAGGCCCACAAAACATGGTAAACATGAGGGGAAAAGTGTGTTATACAAACAGACATATTTACAGAATATCACAGAATGATTCTATGTCTGTCTGTCTCAGTCTGTGGTCATCTGAGAAACCACAGGGATCCCTTGCATCAAGGGACACTTTCCAGCCAACAGTGGGTGAGGGGAGAGGGCTATAGGGACTTTCAGGTAGCTGCAAAAACAGTAATGCATAGCAGCATTAACTTCTGTAAACCAGCCACACACTCCCGATGATGTCATCAGTTTAATTGTGCGATGGATTTGCACTGAACTGTCATTACGTCTGGCACCAGAGATGACCTTTCTGCTTTCTAAACATTAGGCACTGGAGCAGAGGTTCCCAAATATGGGTCAGGATCCCAAGTGGGTTCCCACCATCTGCAGATGGGGTCAGAATCTTGATTGATACTTCATATGCTTTGCATGTGTTTGTTGCTGTCTGGAGTCATGCAGGCAAAAAGCTTGGAGTGACTGTATTGGAGCAGTTAGTCACTGCTTGGAGTGACTGCATGGGTTGTAGTTAACCCAAAAGCAAAGATCCAGACTCTTTCTTGCTGTAAATCAGTTTGCCATGGCATAAAAGAGATTCTCAAACAGGAAACACATATTTGTATTCCAGTCTTTCTTTCCCCCCTCCCATCTCATTTTGTTTCTTACTGAGGGGAAAAAAAAAATAGAATCCCAGAAAGAGATGGCAACTCAGAGCGTGAAGGAAGAGGAATTGCCAAACAAACTATCTGTTACACTCTGGAGGGCTTGTTTTTGTTTACTACTTTGAATCATCTTGATTTCCCATTCTCTGCCTTAAGGCCATGCTTCCCAAGCAGGGAGAGTCTGCTACAAGACCTCACATGCCTTGTCCAGTCTGATCTCTGAAACCTTAAAGCTGCCCTGAAGAAATGATACGTAGAACCTAAAGGAGGAAGTGCATGTACTGCTTTTAAGAAGTCTCTTCTTTCTGTTTTTGTTTTTTGTTTTGCATTGGAATTAACATTTTCAGAGAGTTTAACTTTCCTGACTCTGAAGAGAGTGCTTTTCATGCAAAGCAGGGGGGCTAATGGGTGCTCCAGTGGCAAACTGACAGTAGTAGTAGTAGTAGTAGTGGTAGTAGTAGTAGTATTTCAGTATGTATTTCCTACCCTTCTCCTAAGGCTCAGAGTGTGTGTAACAACATAAAAAAAATGAATAAAAGTACATAAAAACACATAGATACAATACTCCCTACAAACCAACCCCTATCATTGCCTGCCAAAGGCTTGACTAAAAAGAAAAGATTTAACGAGCCGCAGCACTTTCTGGAGGCAATGCCACACCTAGAAGAGAGATTCCAAAATGGTTCAGACCTCAGCTGGGGGTCACACTATTTGTGGATGGCATCATGATCTCAGCTGATACTGGATATACTTTGCACAGTCTTGTTGGTATCTAGGTCATGGGATTATATTCAAGACTCAAAAAATGGAGTCACACAGGTAAAGTGCTTAAGAACTGCTGATCTAGAGACTAAAACCAAACTTATACCCATTTTGCTAGGTGCTGTAGCTGCCCAAGCTGCTGGTATTACTCCCATTTACTTCAATGATGTTAGTGCCAGCACTCAACTTGAGGATAGTGTGTTGTAAAGACATTTACAGTCAAAATAGGCAGGTCAAGCAATGGGATTCTCTTTGTTTTACAGGTGGGGAACAGATTTACATAGCAGTAGTATTTCAGTATAATTTATCAGGATCCTACAAGATGCCTGTAGTAGAACTGAGAATTGACCCCAGGGCTCCCAAGTCCCAGCACCATACCATCATTCCCTACTAGGGCTGTAGCGGAATATCGCAGCGGAATATCGTAGTAGTAGTATTTCAGTATGTATTTCCTATCCTTCTCCTAAGGCTCAGAGTGTGTGTAACAACATAAAAAAAATGAATAAAAGTACATAAAAACACATAGATACAATACTCCCTACAAACCAACCCCTATCATTGCCTGCCAAAGGCTTGACTAAAAAGAAAAGATTTAACGAGCCGCAGCACTTTCTGGAGGCAATGCCACACCTAGAAGAGAGATTCCAAAATGGTTCAGACCTCAGCTGGGGGTCACACTATTTGTGGATGGCATCATGATCTCAGCTGATACTGGATATACTTTGCACAGTCTTGTTGGTATCTAGGTCATGGGATTATATTCAAGACTCAAAAAATGGAGTCACACAGGTAAAGTGCTTAAGAACTGCTGATCTAGAGACTAAAACCAAACTTATACCCATTTTGCTAGGTGCTGTAGCTGCCCAAGCTGCTGGTATTACTCCCATTTACTTCAATGATGTTAGTGCCAGCACTCAACTTGAGGATAGTGTGTTGTAAAGACATTTACAGTCAAAATAGGCAGGTCAAGCAATGGGATTCTCTTTGTTTTACAGGTGGGGAACAGATTTACATAGCAGTAGTATTTCAGTATAATTTATCAGGATCCTACAAGATGCCTGTAGTAGAACTGAGAATTGACCCCAGGGCTCCCAAGTCCCAGCACCATACCATCATTCCCTACTAGGGCTGTAGCGGAATATCGCAGCGGAATATCGTAGTAGTAGTATTTCAGTATGTATTTCCTATCCTTCTCCTAAGGCTCAGAGTGTGTGTAACAACATAAAAAAAATGAATAAAAGTACATAAAAACACATAGATACAATACTCCCTACAAACCAACCCCTATCATTGCCTGCCAAAGGCTTGACTAAAAAGAAAAGATTTAACGAGCCGCAGCACTTTCTGGAGGCAATGCCACACCTAGAAGAGAGATTCCAAAATGGTTCAGACCTCAGCTGGGGGTCACACTATTTGTGGATGGCATCATGATCTCAGCTGATACTGGATATACTTTGCACAGTCTTGTTGGTATCTAGGTCATGGGATTATATTCAAGACTCAAAAAATGGAGTCACACAGGTAAAGTGCTTAAGAACTGCTGATCTAGAGACTAAAACCAAACTTATACCCATTTTGCTAGGTGCTGTAGCTGCCCAAGCTGCTGGTATTACTCCCATTTACTTCAATGATGTTAGTGCCAGCACTCAACTTGAGGATAGTGTGTTGTAAAGACATTTACAGTCAAAATAGGCAGGTCAAGCAATGGGATTCTCTTTGTTTTACAGGTGGGGAACAGATTTACATAGCAGTAGTATTTCAGTATAATTTATCAGGATCCTACAAGATGCCTGTAGTAGAACTGAGAATTGACCCCAGGGCTCCCAAGTCCCAGCACCATACCATCATTCCCTACTAGGGCTGTAGCGGAATATCGCAGCGGAATATCGTAGTAGTAGTATTTCAGTATGTATTTCCTATCCTTCTCCTAAGGCTCAGAGTGTGTGTAACAACATAAAAAAAATGAATAAAAGTACATAAAAACACATAGATACAATACTCCCTACAAACCAACCCCTATCATTGCCTGCCAAAGGCTTGACTAAAAAGAAAAGATTTAACGAGCCGCAGCACTTTCTGGAGGCAATGCCACACCTAGAAGAGAGATTCCAAAATGGTTCAGACCTCAGCTGGGGGTCACACTATTTGTGGATGGCATCATGATCTCAGCTGATACTGGATATACTTTGCACAGTCTTGTTGGTATCTAGGTCATGGGATTATATTCAAGACTCAAAAAATGGAGTCACACAGGTAAAGTGCTTAAGAACTGCTGATCTAGAGACTAAAACCAAACTTATACCCATTTTGCTAGGTGCTGTAGCTGCCCAAGCTGCTGGTATTACTCCCATTTACTTCAATGATGTTAGTGCCAGCACTCAACTTGAGGATAGTGTGTTGTAAAGACATTTACAGTCAAAATAGGCAGGTCAAGCAATGGGATTCTCTTTGTTTTACAGGTGGGGAACAGATTTACATAGCAGTAGTATTTCAGTATAATTTATCAGGATCCTACAAGATGCCTGTAGTAGAACTGAGAATTGACCCCAGGGCTCCCAAGTCCCAGCACCATACCATCATTCCCTACTAGGGCTGTAGCGGAATATCGCAGCGGAATATCGTAGTAGTAGTATTTCAGTATGTATTTCCTATCCTTCTCCTAAGGCTCAGAGTGTGTGTAACAACATAAAAAAAATGAATAAAAGTACATAAAAACACATAGATACAATACTCCCTACAAACCAACCCCTATCATTGCCTGCCAAAGGCTTGACTAAAAAGAAAAGATTTAAAGAGCAGCAGCACTTTCTGGAGGCAATGCCACACCTAGAAGAGAGATTCCAAAATGGTTCAGACCTCAGCTGGGGGTCACACTATTTGTGGATGGAATATCGCAGCGGTAGCTATTTCCGGCAGAAACAGTGTTTCCGCAATTAGTGGAACGGCATGGCAGAGGCTTTCATTCCGCGATTTCATTCCGCGGTTCCGCTTATTTAATTCCGCAACTTAGTGGAATCGTGGAAACATGACATTTTCGCGATTTCCGCAATTCTGCCAGCGCCAAAAAATAGCGGAATAGCGGTTTTCCACGATTTCCACAATTTTTCCATGATTTTTCCGCAATTCCGCGATTTGCAGAATTCCGGCGGAATTAGCGGAATATCCGCAGAAAAGTCGCGGTGTGCAGTTCCGAAATGGCGGAACGGAATCGCGGCGCGGTAAAAGCTGCTGCCGCATCAGCCCTATTCCCTACTCCGCCTAGACAGGGGAAGTGATTTTACTTGAAAGTGTTGCTTTGTTTTTATTTCTATTGCACTTTCAGCATTCAAAGTGCTTTCTAATCTTTACCCAGTTGTTATTACCAGATTACAAACAGGGAATTGAGGCTGAGAGTGAATGACTTACTCAAGGCCACCTGGAGAGCTCATGGCTAAGATGGGATTTGAACCCTGTTCATAATTTGAACCCTGTTCATAATTGTATATCTATGTAAGTTCATACGTTGATGTAAGGTTTGCTGGGTTTTGACAATGTAGCTTCCATGGCGGCATTTGGTGCACTGAATGTAATACACCACACTTTGGGATTTGCAGGTGTAGTTGCCTTGCATGTGGAATGGTTTCTTGTGGGGGGTGTTGGTGGTGGTGGTGGTAGAAATGTGTTGGCAGGTTTTGCATCTACTGTTCTGGCAGGGTTTTGTTCCTGTTGATGTTAGGGTGTGCTGGGTGGTGGGTAGTTTGCTCTGGATGATCCGTTGTGAGACTTTGGGGGTTGAGACTTTGGGCAAGAAGAGGTGGTTCAGGGCAGATTTTTCTTAGGGTTTTGTCCCTAAGAAGAATGGGTTGTAGCTGTTGGATGCTGTCACGTATAGGTCGCAGTGTGGGGTGGTAGGTGATGATAAGGGGTGTGAGGTTATAGGGTTCTTTCTTTCTGTATTCTAACAGGTTCTCTCAGGGATTTGGGTGGCTCATTCTATAATTTGGTCTACTTCTCTGCTGGAGTGTCCTTGCTGTGCGAAAGTGGTTTTAAGCAGGGTGAGGTGAGTACCATGGGTCTGTTCATCAGAGCAGAAACAGATTCTGTGGTGTCTAAGTGCCTGGATGTAGATAACTGATTTTTGGTGTATCCTGCGTGGTTGCTGGATCGGTGGAGGTAGGTGTGGTGGTCTGTTGGTTTCTTGTATATTGCTGTCTGTAGGTTGCCATTGTGCATGCTGACAGTGGAGTCTAGGAAGTTGATACTAGTGTGGAATATTCAAGACTTAGTTTGATAGATGAGATGAGTTGGCAGTGGGGTGGTAAATGAAGGGCCCCGCTCCTTGTACCTCCACAGCAACAACCCCTGGCTCGCTCATAGATTTCCCAGCCCCTAATGAAGTACGACTAACTGCACTAGGAGCCAGTCCAACCTCCCCATGCTGCATGGTACCAATGGGAATGGGGAGGGAGGGCTACAGGAGACCCTTCACATAATAGGCAACAGTGCCAGAAGAGAAGGGGATATGCCAAGGTCAGGTACAGCAGACGATGAGCTCACCAGTTAGTCCCTGAATGGCACGACCAATGGCGTGCCCCACATGTCAGTGGGAAAAAACATCTCCTGAAGAGAAGCGACCAGATGAGGAGAAGGTGGCAGGGCCGAGCTGGAAACGGGCACAGAGGGCGTCTGTCACAAGAGGGGATGGCAAGCCAGTCTGTGGTGGTGGGGGACAGCTAAAAGGAAAGGTCAGGGGTTAGGAGAGGTGACACTCCCCTCCCGTTCATTACTCATTGGGCTGCCTGTGTGAGACCTGTTGTTTGTGACTCTGGGATCATTTCACCCACCCCTGCATCAGTGATTCCCCTTGGAACGGGACCCCGTGAACTGCCTGTGTTTGTCTTGGACTCTGCTGTGTGGAGCATGTGTTTGGGAATGGACTCCCTGCCTGACGGGGTGCCTGACGGGCTCCATCTGCCTTTGCGTTGTTCACCCTGTTGCATTAAATGCCTGCCTTGCGTTCATCTGCAGCCTGTGTTGGTTTTCCCTTGCCCCATGGTTTCCTATGTGCTATCTCCTTGTGCTCTGTCTCTGGTGGCTTGCCTGTGTGTGACTTCCCTTGTCCGCACCCCCCCCCGAGTCTGTTTGGGTATGGGCAGTGACTGCAGCTATTGCTTGTTTGCCCCCAGTCCACTGGGGCATGGTTTTCCTCCAATTGGTGTGGTTGCCCATTTGAATGGTGATTGTGTTTGCTGAGTGGAGGCTCGGATGGGTGGGTGCCGGGTTTGTGGGTGCCATGAACCTCACGTGACCCTCATGGGACCTGTCTGGATGGTGCCTGTTTGTATCCCTACCCACTTTTAGGAGGCAATGGGGTAGAAGAAGGGAAAAGGAAGTGGAAGGGGAAGAGAGGATGGGTCACGCGCTTGGCAGGGTTCCTCCTCTCAGGTAATGCCATGAGGCAGGCGATTCCCTCAGGGTCGTGTGTGGGTTTTCCCTCAAAGACTGAGGGCAACTCAACTCATCACAGGGAAGGAGAGGTGGGCTATGCTCAAGGGGTAAGGGTAGACACAAACAAACAAGAACAACACGACTCACATTTTCAGATGGTCCCTGGGCACCGTGATCCGGCTGGTGAGGAAGGGAGGGTTCCAGGACTCCACGGGGTGACAAGAAGGGGAAAGGGGGGACTGGGAAAGGGGATCAAGGATAGGACTGGTGTCCAGGGATGGGGGAGGAGGGTCAAGCGGTTAAGGAATGCAGGTAAGTGAGAGGAGACTCAGGCAATCAGACATGATACGTTCACCCGAAACTAATAAGGACACTGAAAGAGGAGTGGGGAAAACACACACAAACAAGAGGGCACAAGGCAGGGACAAACAAGAACAAATACTGAACCAAGGTATAGCAAGCATAGTGAAAGGGGCCAGCTTCTCAAATGATTACTGGGGGTGGATCTGCTGCTCCGCCGGTACTTTTATCCCTCAAGACAGTTGTGGACACTTAGAGAAGAGTCCTGGCTCTGCCCTGTATGTGCTACACTGCCTCGCCAGTCTCACACTGCATCTAGGCGGGACTGCGTCCGATGGTCCTGCGGCGAGTGGCTGTGGGGGCTGTGCCAGACCTGCCGCTTCCCCAGTGCCTCCGGTTAAGGTAGCATCCCTTGTTGTCCCGTGGGTTGCCTAGCAACCTGTTGCACGCTCCGGCGCCTATGTAAAGGATGGCGTGGCGTGACACCCACTCACTGCCCGGTGCGTGTGTCCCTTCACCCATCTCCACTGACCTCCCCCTCAGCCGTGACCATTTTAAAAAGGCCCTAGTCTCCATTTCTGACACATGGGACCAACACACAATCCACACTCTCTTCAAGTTTGCTTTATGTGACAGGGATACACAACAACCAAGAAGAACAATAGCAAGACCAAAAGGAAAAGCAAGCTGGCTTTAGACTTCCTTAAAGCGATCAAAGCCTGTCTCTAAGCTCTGAAAAGCATGCCTCCCAACACTCCCAACAGACGGTATTTAGGAGGGACAATCCCTCTTTGGGTGCTGAATCTCATTGTCACGCTTTCAAGGGTCAAAGTACCTCTTTTAGGAGAGAGACAAAAAGACCAACGTTCAAGGTTGAGGCATCTCTTTTCTGGTTGCTTCCCAGGAAAAGCATTTGAAAGGACAATAAGAAGATGATGGAATGACCAGTGGTGTAATAAGGCTGTGGTGGGCCCTGGCTCATGTCCCAATAATGGAGGGTCCTCCTAAGGGCAAAGGAGAAGGGTCTCCAGAGTAGGGGTTACCCATGATGGCAGCACTGTCCCAGCTTCCATGGCAACAACCCCACTAGGAGATTTTGAGTGGTTGGGAGTGGGGTCAACACTCCACGTGTGCCCACTCTGAAAACATCTTTCTTAGCTGGTTGGGCTGCTGTAAGTGGCCTGAGCACCAGTAGGAAATTTTCAGAGTGGGCTGAGCAGTGGTGGAGTGTTAGCGTGGATCCTTCCCACCCTTCCTACTTTGAAAATTTCCTAGCGATCCTCAGGCTGCTTGTAAGGGGGCCCCTCAGAGTCTGGGGCCTGGGCCCAACTGATCCCCCATGCTCCATGATAGCTACGACCCTGGGAATGACAAGAAACTAAGTGACATGTTAAGCAGGAATGTTTTGTCTTCTTTATGCACTTGGAATGTTGGGAGGTGTGTGTGTGTGTGTGTGTGTGTGTGTGAGGCTGTTTTTAAATGAGACACAACCACACATGTCTAGTCCACCCATCAACCACCCACCTGAATGCCCATGGGAAGGTGGTGTGGATGGGTGCAAGCTCCCGTGACCCACACAGCACCCACTCTTGACCACTCACTGAGCACTGGTGAAAAAGCCAGAGTGCGCCGTGCAGGGGCAGCCAAAAAGTGCGTGGGAGCCAGTCGATATGAACAGTGGCAGCCAGCCATGTCAGCTGAGTGGTCTACCATTCAGAGGTGCTGTGGGGGGAGGGGAAGAGCCTTTGCAAGGCACAGGAACTGGCTTGGAGTGCTGCAGGGGAATCTGGGTTCCCCAGCGCTTGGCCAGGACATGTCATTTTCAAAGGCCAACCCTGCCCCCTTCCCCATATATGGGTTTGCCATATATGTACATTTTTAGAGGACACATATGAGAAATACAGGTTGCAGGGCTGTATTGGAGCCAATACAGCCCTGCAACTTGTATTTCTCATAAGTGTTCTCTAAAGATTTGCATATATGGCAACCCTCCCTCTCCTCCATGGTCTGTGGCAGAGGGGAGTGCATCAGGGCTGCCACGGTACCCATCCAGGGACCACCCATTAGAATCTCTCCCCACACACTCCACCTGAGTGGGCATTCCATGGCTGTTCAACTTAGCGTACACAGACCCCGGTCCCCTCAGCTGTGCTCATTTAAAAACGGCCTTGTGTATGATGGGGTGGAGCTTATTGGCTGAGGGGCAGAGCATGTCCCTCTCTGGCCACTGAAAATTTTGGAAGGTATGGAAAAGCAGTAGTGAAAGCTGGTAACTGACAGCTAGCAGTAAAAGGCTTCGGGCGGATTCCGACGTGCATTTAAATCGCACAGAGTCCTCGGCGGCATAGTGCGATTTAAAAAACCCCGCACTTCCGGGCTGGTGTGAATGCGCTGAGTGCGCACATTTCCACTTAGCCCGAATGTTTGGAGCGCGGTTTGAAAAGCAACTCAAAAAAACTTTTCAATCCGCACTCCAAACATTCGGGCTAAGTGGAAATGTGCGCGCTCAGCGCATTCACACCAGCCCGGAAGTGCGGTTTTTTTAAAATCGCACTGTGCCGCCGAGGATTCTGTGTGATTTAAATGCACGTCGGAATCCGCCCTATATATGTATGCACTTTTCATCTGTCCCTGTCTGCTTGCTGGAATGGAACACTAATAGGGATGCAATCTCTGCTTTTTCTTCCACCCCCATCCATTTTTGCAGGTCTAAAATATCAACCCAAGTGTAATATGTGTATAGGAGAGTGTGGAAGGGTCTTTGCTGCTGTGGCCACATTGGATAAATCCATGATCTGCCCCTTTGCCAATTTAGAACTAATAAAAAATAAACAGCAGAGAATAAATAAATTAGCACCTCTCTCTCCCACTGCATGCTCACTCTCTCTAGACTCCATTGACACATCTTTTTAATTCCCCCAAAATAATCCTCATGAGAGCAAAAAACAGCATCACTGTGCAAAAAGAAGAAAAGCAAAAAAGACACACGGCAGGGCATCAGCTTGTGCTTGCTGATTCTAGGCACCGATTGAGGAAGGCATCTTTATGCAGGGCAACGCTTATATGTGTGCTTAATTTCTTATTGAAAATGCATGATACAGACTAAGCATTGCTTATATGCTGTCCTCAATAGGGACAGACTAAAGCACATTAGGTTAAGGCTCTTCAGCTTAGGAAAGAGATGACCAAATGTGGATATGATAGAGGTTTACAAATCATGAGTGGTACAGAGCAAGTAAATAGGATGAATAACAACTCCCTTTCTCAAAAATACTAGAACTAGGGAATACCCAATTAAATTAACTAGCAGCAGGTTTAAAACCAAGAAAAGAAAGTACACAATACACAATTGCTGACGCACCCCCCCAATGAAACAGGACAACATCAAGTGGGTTTAAATGGCCGCACTCTTTATTCAAATTAAAATTAACTTCGGATTAGAATCGGTGGGGTAATCACTCATGTGATTTGGGTCCAGTACCTCACATAACCAATAACTTGAAATCAGGGATTGGCCCGGTATACCATCGAGTACCAATCCCTGTTAACTGCCCCAAATGTCTCCCCCTCCCTTACGACGGGCTACTGGAAGGGGGACAAGACCTCTTCCGAGCCGGAGGAAGGAGGATAGTGCCCTCAAGCTGGGGACAGTATGTGTCCCTACTGCCCTCATGGTCACTTCTCCCAGGGGGCTGACTCCACCGCTTGCCATACTCTACAATTGTGGCAGGTGTCGCCCCCCATCTCTTATGGAGATGTCCCATATTCTAATTTAATCCTAACCTCCCTCTGGTACTGGACCCCTGCCACTAAGGGTCCGCCGGCCCTTGCCAGATGGGCCCAATCCCCACCTAACTTCCACCAATCAAAATTTCCTGCAACTTTTCCTTTAATGCTAACAAGTACCACTTGTTCCTTGCTGGGGACAAGTGGACCCCATCCTCCCAGTAAAGGTCCGGTTTCCAGTGCGAGATGGAGTGGTGGCCTGTTGTTGCCCCACCCAATCCATGCAGTCACTGCCCTATCTCCCTGTTGATAGTTTTTCTGGTTTTGTCTATTTTCCGGGGAGGAACCTCCTTGCCCCACGACACCCGGTCTACTAGATCAGTCCACACTATTAGCACACCAGGAAACAGATGTTTAACCTCCCAGATATCACTCCTGATGTCTTTCAACATCTGTACTCCTTTCACCTGCACAAGGTCATTTCCCCCAAGTGAATCAGTAAGATATCTGATCGGGGAAACCCTTTCACCCCTTTTAATGTGTGGAGCAACTGCCGCCAACACATGCCTCGCGACCCATCCAGCAGATCTAAGCGTGAGCCGACAGCCCCAGCTGCATTCCCCAGTGCAAATTCCCGGCTGCCTTGCTGACCCAGCGAACCAAGCTTTGGCCTATGATCCAGACCAGGCTCTTTTGATGATGGGGGGAATCTGGGAAAATAGACAATTATTAGTGTTGAACCGCAGGCAGGGGGGCTCTGACGTAGGACTGATACGCATGGGAGTGCCACCTGCCTATGGCCCAGATTTCCTGTTCTGGCATGCCAGATGCTGCTGTGAAGCTGGCAGCTCCTATCCCAAACGAATGGGTTCTGAAAAGCCCTGCAGGGAGGCTAAGGGCTGTAAGTGTAGCGTGCATTACCACTGTCAGTTGGTATCTGGTCAGGAAACTGCCATCCATGTGGCAGAAAAGCAAGCCTGGAATAGCCAGGCGTGCTGCTAGGCACTGCGTGAGCACCCATACTGGGCATAACTCCAGGGAGTCTGCCTGTGCCAGGTGTACTGTATACCCCCTACCTCTCTGGTCAGTCTTTGAGCGGTGCAGGCGAAGGGCTACCTCCTGCTGCCCAAGACTGACATCCTCAATGGCCAATGCCATAGTGGAATTGTCCCTAGCTGAGTCGGCTACCAACTCGCTGACCCTGAAGGTTCCAAAGAAGGCCACTGTGAATACAGCTGGAATAACCTAACCTCACCCTCTGTTGTGCAGATATGAGGAAGGGTTCTACACATGTCAGCTAGCAATTGGGGTGTTACGGGTGGCCGTCCATTGGGTGTGTGTGTGTGTGTGTGTGTGCTTTGCTCCCTGGCCCATGCCTCTATCATGGGCCTGGTGAAAAAACCCCGGTCCGGAGGGGATGACTGGCTAGTCAGCTCATAAAGCCTAACACAGCCATTTTACTACCAATAGTGCCTACTGTTGCCCCGTCATCTCAATTCAAGTATGAACTGGAGCATCTGGGCCTCCAGAATAGGGAAACCCAGGTCCCAGCCTCGGGAAGAACGGTAACCCTGAAATTCACTGAATGCCCTTCCATATGCTGCTCTGGTCCAGGGCACCAAGGATCCTTGGATGGTGTCATACAACTCTAGGATCCAAGGGTCCACGCCCACTGGGGTAAGGGCTCCGGGTCCGGCCTGGCTCCAGGTGTGAGCGAACGAAACCACGCCATCTGGAAGTGAGACAGGGCATCGGTCACACTGTTATTAATGCCCGGCATGTACTTAGCCTGGAAAAGGATGTTGTGGCACAAACAGGTCAGCACAAATGCCCTAACTAGCTTCATGACCCTGGGGGATCGGGATGTTGATGATGTGTACCACCGCCTGGTTGTCACATCAGAAGAGTACCGCATGGTTAGCGAACTCAGCCGATCACAAGTGGACCACCAGGACAATGGGGTAGAGTTTGAGGAACATAAGGTCCCTGGTCACCCCTTCCTCCTCCTACTCGGGCGACCAAGGGGTCCCGCACCATCCATCCCTGAAGATTACTCCAAATCCCATTCCCCAACTGCACTGGAGTGAACCTGGAGCACAGCTTCGACCAGAAGCCTCTCCCTCCATATGCTTACTCCATTGAATTCAGCGAGGAACGAAGCCCAAGTCATCCTTCATTTCCCATGTGACCCGTATATGATGATGGGGCTGGTGGCCACCTACTAATTTTGCATATAAGCGTGACAGTAAAGCCCTACCCGGTGTGACCACTCGGCAGGCGAAATTAAGGCTGTCTATCAGGGACTGCCGCACTGTAACCTTGCGAGCCACCAAGCAAAGCCCAATTTTGGAGTGTATGTCAGCCAGTTTGTCCCCTGGGAGCCAGGACACCCCTGCCACTGTGTCCAATTCTGTCCCTAAATACTGTAATACCGTGGCTGGACCCATGGATTTCTCCGGGGATGGGGGATGCCTAAGCTGTCTGCTACCCTTTGAAATGTCTCCATCAACTTTAGGCACTCGTTGGTACCTGCACCGCCAATGAACAGGAAATCATCCAGATATTTGGTGATGTCCCCCACAACAGTGCGCTGCCAGACCACCCCCTCGACCAGCGAACTAAAACGTTCGAACGCTGAACACAAAATCGAGCAACCCATGGGCATGGCCTTGTCAAAATGAAACTGGCCTTGAAATTGGAAACCTAGGAGACGAAAACTATCTGGGTGGACCGGGAGGAGGTGGAAAGCAGATTTTACATCAAACTTCACCAAGAGGGCCTCTGTGCCATGGCGCTTCACTAGGACCACTGCCGTGTCGAATGACGCATACCGGACCGTCATCAGCTCTTTTGGAATGGCATCGCTGACAGACCCACGCCGTGGATATGACAGATGGTGTATCAGACAGAACGCACCTGGAGATTTCTTGGGGACCACCCCTAGTGGGGAAACTATCATATTAGGGAAAGGGGGGACTGAGAACGGGCCAACCACTCTCCCCTCTGCTCGCTCCTTACCTATTTTTACTTCCACAATGGATTCTAGCCCCAACACAGATTTTAAGTTGGGTGCAGCTTTATGCGGTTGCACCTCCCCGGCTGGTATCCGAAACCCCTCCCGAAAACCACTGACTATGTATGCTACTTCAGCGCAGTTGGGGTGGGATTCTGCTAGCTGCTCCACATTAATTGGCGTTGGGACCCTTTGTTGGGACCAACCTCCCGGCACTCCCCTGTCTCCCTCTACCGGGGGGCTGGAGGGGACCCTTCCCTTGGGCCCCGCCCTGGCCCTGGGGCAAGCCGCAGCATTGTGGAGACCTGAGCAGTTGGGGCAGGAATGCCGGAACCTGCATGCCGACTGGGAGCATTTCCCCACACACGCGAACTCCCAGCACTGACTCGCTGGGTTGTCCGCTGCTTGCCTAGCGTCGCCACAAAAAAGATAATTAACTGGGGCGCCGCCGCCTTTTGTCAGGAGGTGCCCACTATCCAATCTAGGTGCATTGGCCGCATCCACCATGCAGTCCAGTCAGAGGTCAGGTGCATGTGTATCCCACCTCATCCCTGGGGTGAAGGCTGCCCAGTGGCGAAAGGCCTCATCATAGCAGAGTCACGTCCCAGGGGGCCTGGACTCATAAGCTCGGCGGACAATGTCTGCGTATTTAAGGAGCTTGGCAGCCTGGGTGGGGTAGGCCTAAATCACTACCCCTTGGTAGATTGCGAAGGCCGCAGTCCAGTTGGACCAATTTCTATCAGCCTTAGGGTGCTTGAAGCGCTCCTTCTCCTTCTTATCCTCTGGGTCTGCTGGGTCTACTATCAGATCCCTGAAAAGAAGGGTGAACAAGTCTATGAATTCGCCCCTCCATATCCTCTCCCATGTGACTGGCAGCAGGTGTGCCCCAATGGTTGATGACACCACAGCGTATCCCACCTCCGGGAGCAGGGACCGCCCCATCTTTCCCCCCTGTGAATGAACTGGGCCTGCTGGGGCGCCGGAGGCAGACCATACTTGGAGTGCCTGACCCGCCCGCAGGGGGGAAGAAGGGGGCGCTGCGGCCAGGATACCTTGGGCTGTAATGTCAGGGTGGGCTACTGGCACCCATGCTCCGTTCAAGCACAGCAGCTGAGTGGGCGACTCCCCTACTGTGTTCGTCTGAGGAATGCCCCCTGCTGGCTTTTGGTTGAGAGGGGGTGTGAGGGGCGAGGTCTGATACTGTGTCACCCCCTGGGCCCTAAGGTACCATCCGCTGGGGGTTCCCTCTGACCCAGATTGTGGCGGCAATCCCAACCCCGCAGCCCCTGCCCCACTTGGGGTACCTATTCCCACCATACCTTGGATTCCCCATGCTGTAAGCACCTTCTGGGCTGGTGCGTGGATGGCATGTTGTTCGGCCATGTCCTGGATCGCTTGCTCTAGAGCCCCTATGTGCTGATGCAGCTCGTTGTCCTCTTGTCCTGGGGTGCCCCCGGTCCTGGGGGTTCCTGGCACTCGGGGATGTAGTTGGGAAACAGTGTGGGGGGGATCCCCCCAACCCCCTCTACCCTAGAATGCATCTTCTGGGTGCGGGGGGGTCCAACCCATGACTGCCCCGTCTCTGGCTGATGGCAGTGGCAGCAGCTGCACCATAGGGGCCTGCAGCACCCTGGGCAAAGGGACCAGTCCGCTTGAGTGGCTGGGCAGCATGGAGGTATCTGGCTCGGGGGGAGCAACCACAGTCTCACTGATGACCTGGGGGTCCGCTCTTAAGCACCTTGTCGCTGGGGGGGTCCTCCAGGAATCTAGTCAGGGGATTAACCCTGTGCCCGGCCCTCCCGTGCAGCAGCATCGGGCCCAGTACCCCCATGTGCAGTGGGGGTGTCACTATGCCCATCTGAAAGGGTGCCCACCCCGGCTGCTGTCCTCCTCCCCCCGCAGCTGCCATTCTCTGCAGAGGGGCCTCACAGCCCGCGAGGCAGTCTTGCAATGACGGCGTCACGGGGGCTGCTCCTGGGGCCTGAGAGCCCCCTTCACCAGCTGCCAGCTTGCCTGTGAGTGGCGGCCTTTCCCCCCCCGACTGCCTGGGGATCATCGGATCAGCCTCCCCAGCCCCTTGAACATGCGGGAGGGGGGGGGGCAGCCGGGGGACGCGGCTGCTTCTTTGCAGTCTTTTTTTCTTGCCCCCATACTTTTGAGTAGTGTGAGGGGGGAGGGAGGGAACCCGAACCTTCTGCCGCGATGCGGCACGGCACGATGCTGCTGGAAGCCAAATCGCTCAGGGAACCCTGGGAAATGCTGGGCCTCCTGCTCCTTCTGCTGCTGCCTCCCGACTGAGGAGGTGAGCAGCAATCGATAATAGCACTGGCCTCCTCAGGGCGGTGCTCTAATCACCTTGTGTGCTTTTTGTGCCAAAAAACAAGTCCGGCCAGGGTTGCCTAGCAACCCCAGCCAGGTGACTGCAGAGCGACGGACGCTCACTTTCCTTTCCCCCATGGGCAGAACCACTGCACCCACGGGGACTGGGTGTGTGTGTGTGACACCACATTCTCTCCTCTCATCCTGCCCCTTTTTCCACCAGGGGAGGGGGCGCGGCAAATGGCCGTTGCCGCCACAAGGGCCCATGAAGGGGAACTTAGCCTGTGGAACTCATTGCCAGGGGGGTGTAGTGAAGGCCAATAATAGCATAACTGGGTTCAAAAGAGGAATGGATACGTTACTGGAGAGTAGGTCCATAAATAGCAATTTGTCAAGTTGGACAAGACCAAAGCAACCAAAGTTGGCCTCAGTCAGAAACAGGATGTTTGGCTAGATGGACCATTGGTCTGACCCACAATGTCAGTGCTTACGTTGTTACATATTTTAGTGCTTTCATGAATTTAAGGCCTTGTGGTGTGATCCCCTACTAGGTAGTGCTGGTGGTATGGATGTGATTCCTATTAAAATTAATGGAACCTGTGCCTGTGCTAGGGCTCGTGGGTGTTATCTGCTTGGAGGATCAAATTGTTAGCGCTGAGGTCACAACAAAGCAGGACTAAATGAAAAGCTAAATTTCAGCAGCAGCAAACAAAATGTAAGCTTGAATTTTTGAGTGCGATCCCTCTTTGGGTGAAAACAAAAGATGAGGAAATGTCACTTCATTTTGAGTGAAATGGCTCCAGTTCCCTCTTCATTCTTTCTTTTCTTCTTTTTATTTTTTTTATTTTTTCCTCCCTCAGTATTTTCCAGCTTTGACAGCTTCTTTTGGGTGAAAATATATATTTTTTCATTGAAAACACACTATATTTTGAACACATGTTTTCAATAGGAATGTGGAATGTTTAGTTTTAAAAACTCAGCAAGTCTATAGTGCTTAATGGCCCAGAAGGAAATGATGAATATTTTTGCATGAAATTTCATATTTTATTTTTAAATTGACATGCTTTTGCTTTGCTACAATCCAAAGCAAATGTGGGGCATCAGTGATGTCATATAATGCTCTGCTTCTGTTGCTTACAAGGAGAGAAAAGCCTGGTCCTCCTCCTGTCCAGGTTGAACTGGAGAGGAAATTGCTTTAGTGCATCTTGGGAGAAAGTGCATCACTTAACTTCCTGACTCAGCAGTAGGAAAGGCAGACTCATTTAATGTCCTCTTGTCTTGAGTATTTCATACAACAAAAATGGGATTTTCAAAAAACCCAAAGAGGATTAGGGATGTGGAGCCTGTGCCCCTAAATCACTCGGGTCCTTTTGAGAATCCCAACGTTAGATGCACAACATTTCTATCCATGCTGATGTTCCTTCACCTGGGGCTGGTTCACTTTTGTTGGAGGTAAGTACCTTCTACCTCACTGTAACCTTCCTTCTGTTCTCACAAGCAAAGGGTTTTAAAAGGAGGGTCCCATGTTGCCTCACCAGGCTCTTATGCTTGACTTACTCAGTAGAGTTGTTTCCACCTGTGCAAGGTCAGGGAAACACGCCCCTCCCCCCCAGCCCAATGGCGTAGCTACCATGGAGAGAGGACCTCAGTTAAGCCAGGTCTCATACTGTGAGAAGGGCAACCTGAATGCTGCTAGGAAATTTTCAGAAGGGAAGGGGGTGGGGCCAGCACATTGCCCCTGCCCATCCTGAGAATTTCCTAGCGGTGCTCATGTCCTTTGCAAAGGGCCCCAGCCAAGATGGAAGTTTTCAGAGCGGGCAGATCTGGTGGAGTCCTGGCCCCTCCCCTACTCACTCTTAAAACTTTCTGGTGGAACTGCTGCCATTCTGGACGCAGGGGGTTCCTGGGGGCAGTGCTGCTGTCATGGGTAAGTCATGCTCCTACAACCTGGAGACCTTGCCCCATTACCCTTGGTGGAGGGGGGCGGGGGGGCAGGACTTGAGACATGAGCCCCAGCTCATCACCACAACCTTGCTATATCACTGTCCCAACCTCCCGGCCCAGTCCACCTCTGAGGAGAAGCCTAAAAGAAACAGACAGGTTGAGTACCTTGTGAAGAATGATTGGCGTGTCTGTCACGGAGGAACATGTTGGAGAGGCGTACAAGGGAAAATGCTTCTGCAAGAGAGATCCCAGTTGCTGTTGAACTTTCTCCATAAAATAAGCTATGGAAGAGACATATGCTTCAAGCTAATCTCTGTCTATTAGGGCTAGGTGGAAACTTTTCATATAGGCATGTTATTCTACAGCTAGTACAGGGTTTCCTTTATCTTCCTCAGGAGCAGGGCAGGCCCTAACTATTTTGCTGACTTGGATAAAATAAGATACATCTTACCTCCCTGTGGCCTAGGCAGCTGCCAAGTAAATTTCTCAAAGGAGCCCTACCTGGCTCCTCTCCTGAGACTGAGCATGCTGCCAGTCCACCAGTGCTTCTCTGAGGCTTAGGAGGGTGCTGGGTGCTACTGCTGCCTGAAGACAGATTGCTACTGCGGGGATGTGGTCCCAGAAGTCAATCAATGCTACATGCCAGCACCATGTGACTTGAAGCCCTTGGCCCCTTAACTCTGCTCAGCCTGGCTGTTGGAGGAACTCCAGGAGGTGGTGTCAGGCACTGTGACACAGGAGAGCTTGAACTGGCACCTGTAGCTCTTCCAAGCAGGGCGCTTGCCACCACATCATCACAGTGGTGGCCATGGCGAACTACAGCATATCCCTTCCTTTTTGGTCAGCAAGTTCACTGATCAAGGAACACTGAATCTGTGCTCTGATTGGCTGAGACCCCCTGTACAACTTCCAGAGAAGCCACAGGCCTTTGTTCAGAGTAAAAAGGCAAACACCTGGTTGCTGCTTTCTGGACTCCTGCCGTGCTCAACCGTGATCCAGTCTTGACTTGTTGCCCATCCCTACTCCTTGCTTCCTACCTCAACCCACCTTCCAGCTTCTCTTGCCTGACTCCTTCGTTACCTACCTACCTGCCTGCCCTTCCTCCTCTGCTACCTGACTTTCTGGCTTCTGACCTGACTCTGACTACTACCAACCACAGATTTTAGCTTCCTGATCTGACTCCACTCCCAGCTTCTGATCTCATGGCTCACCCTGCACTCAGCATAGTTGTTCATGACCCCTCAGACTGATCCTCACAGTATTGACCCAGCCATCCACAGACGTCACCTCCTGCCACACCTGATTGGCCTGCCCTCCAAGCTAGGGCCTAATAGTTAACACCACATGTATGTTGAGAACCCAGCACAGTGACTGCAAGAGGTAGGACAGCAGCAGCAGCAGCAGCAGCAGCAGCACTGCCCCGGGCAGTCCAGAACTGGGAATATTGATGCTGCTGCCCATAGCTGCAGCACCAGTGCTATCCCAGATGGCTGCCAGCCTATATGTCCAATGAATGGGCTGTCCATGTTGTGAAGATGCAGGCATTGGCCAATGTAGAGACAGGAAACTGAACATTGGTGTGATGTTCAAGTGTGACAATTGCTATGTTCCTGTCTTCTCTGTTTGGTAAAAAATCCCATCAAGCAGAGCCTCGTGGCACACAACGCCACTTCATATGTCTCTTGTTAGCTGTGAAATGTGATTATGATGATGATAGGAGCTGTCCAAACCAATCTGATGTCTCCAGACTTCACCAGGAAACTTTTGCCAGGGATATCGGTGTTCTCCTTGACAGTGGTATGAAAAGAGAGAGAGAGAGGGAATATACTGTATATGAACAAATATGTTGTCACAGAATCTATTTACAGCAGATGAAACTTGAAATATATTGAGGCAGAAGTTAAAATATCAGCTGGGAACTCAGCCTAGATTTGGTCATGAACGGAACGTGTCAAAAGTGTTCAGGAAATGAACTGGGGCCCCAGCAGAGTAAAGCCAAGGCTTCTGTGACTGCTCTTTCCAGCCCAGCAAGAGGAAAACCTTGCAAAGAAAATTATAGCAGCAAAAGAATTGCTGCCCTATGCTGACCTCTGAAGAGCAGGGGATTAGCTTGACTGCTGGACATCAAGCAGCAAGGCTGGATGGACTAATTGGGTGCCTTTAGACACAATGGTAATGGGTGGTGGAATGTATGCTGACACCATTCTCTGACCCACATTTGCCCCTGGTTAGCCCCAGATACAGTTTTCCATGTCCAGGGGCTAACTGGGGTCCTGCCTGCCATTCGTGCCAGAAGCTCTCCTGGCAGAAGCACTTCTATGGAATTATGGGAGTTGTAGTCCATGCAGAAGAGCAGTTGGGTCTGCCTGATCCTCCACTCTGTGCTGCAGCTAAACAGCTGGATATTCACTGCTCACTCCCTCCCCTGCCCCAGTGCTCTTGGAGAGCACATGGATGGTGTGTAACAAGGAGCGAGCTGTTTGGCGCGGGCGCGGAGTGGAGGATTCAGGGTAGACAGACCAGAAATTGCTGTGAACACACCACCTGATTTCTTTAGACACAACGTTAGCCACGGAGACCGGGGAAACACTCAACTCCTGCACCTGAGACATTCATTCACTGATGAGGAGTTAATGGGAGGCTATTGGGGGGTAGACCAGTAGCCAAAAATAGTGATGGTGCTTAGACAAAATGCACAGCCAAGTGGCAAATGTCTTAAGCACCCGATTGCCATTGTGTCTAAACTATGCCCACTGTCTTGAGAGAGCAATAGTCTTTGGGCAACTACAAAGGCCAGTAGGATTCGACATTAGCATCTAAAGGCATTTATATTGTTGTTGACTGTCAGGACCAGAACAAGTAATCCTAAATATTGAGTCTGGTTCTCAGCTAGTGGAAATTGGTGTAGAGTTCTTGATTAAGGTCAGGGATCCAACAACTGGGCCCTAAGTCAGGGGCTGGGAAGCCAAAGCAGAGTCCAGAGTTGAGATCAGGACTTAAGAAGCTGGGTCAGGAATAGAAAGGTAGACTGAAGGAGGGTTTGAGTCTTGCAAACTAAGTAGCAGTCTGATTGCACAGATGTAGGCTGCTTCCTGCTTGAGCCTTCATGGCCCAGGGCAGAAAACGAAGAATCTAGTTGGGTAGAACTGTGGACATGGTGCGGTTCACTGGGGCTGGGCCACCGAAACTGCTCTCCCCGGGACTGGAGTGAGGAACAAAGTCCAGTGTGGGCTGACTGGTCAAGGCGTTTGCCTGAAAGCAACTGAATCTGGGTCACAAATTCAGTGGACTTTGCCAGCTGAGGACCTGACACCTTTTCTAAAGGCCACACAGTGGATCAGAAGGCCCCAGGTGGGTGTGACACCGGGTATTTGCAAAGCTGTATTCTGGCCCAGGGTTGTGGCATCACTTGTTTGGGGAAGTCCTCTCCATTCTGTGAAGCAGAACCTATAGGGGTGCGTGATTCGGGTGTACCACCTGCAACAGAATGGCTGGCTTATGTGCAAAGGAGCAAAATAAAGGGTAAAGAAAGGTGGGTGAGAGAGAAAATGGATCAATATTGTTCCCTCTGCACATACAGATGTTTCCAGTGAATATGGTGCTGGGAAAAAACATAACAGCTCTAGTGAATCATGTCCCTTTTTTATGATGGACCACCATGGTCCGTATCACGACAGGCTTTCCAGCAGAGGGACAGAGTCTAGTTTAGACCTATATAGACTCTATAGGTTTAGAGTCCTTGGTTTCTCTGTTGAGATAGGCAGTAATGTTGCCGATAATAAGGATGTCCCCCCTATATAGTTGCCCTGGGTTCACATCTGTGAAATTGTTGAAAATCTGTCTTTCTTTCAAATTGATCACAAGGCTGCTATGGTCATAGAGAGAATGACTACAGTGTACAGGGGCTAAGTTATTGTTCTGGATTCTCTATGCCCCTTGCCCAGTAGCTATGATTGGCAAAGCTGTGTGATTGTCTCAATGACTAGAACAGGGATTCCCAAACTTTTCGCATGTGACCTCCATTTTGAGACATGAAAATATAAACCTATTACTCAAGAGGACAAAAAAGACATGCAAAATATATTGAAGATCAATTGGGTTCATGATCCCATCTGCAGTTGGTGTGACCCCACTTGGTATCTTGATCCATCTTAATCCTTGCGTCTAGGGTTAGGCAGGTTCAGGCAGTAAACCTTCTCCTGTAGAGGTGCCATAGAATCCTGTGCCGACCTACCTTTATGCACTACAATGCACAATGCAGGATCCAGAGAAGCTGGGGTCCTGTGCAAAACGGTTGTGTGTATCTCCTCCCAACACAGGAATGTTTGATGGGCCCATGTTGACTCACCCATTAGGAAAAGGGGAATGTTACCAGAATTGAATTGTTGATGTTCAATAAACATTGCCCTGAGGCTCTGCACTGCAGACCAGTATGTTATGCATATGCTTTCCCCCCTAGTTTACTCATGGGCCCTCTCCTGAATCACCACAAGGCCTTCGTAGACCATGGCTGCTCCCCAAATTTGATGCTCTGTCAGCCCATATTTTACACCAGTGTTTCTTATGCTCATGTTGTCATTTGAAGCTTATTCATGGAATAATCTACTGGAGACCCACATTGGGGCACACATGGAGCCCTATGCAGTCACACAGTCTGCACTTGCTTAGCTCTGGCTCTGGCAATGCAGTCCATTTCATCACCAAGCACATCTAAGGTTGACCAGGAAAAAGGCTGCTGTCAAGTCATTTCACGTACTGGCAAAGGCTGGCGACTCTTGGTCAGCTGCCATCTTGTGCCAGAATCAAACCAACGTGCAAAAATTCCTGTATCTTCTCAGCAGTTTCCCGAGCTGTAGAGTGCTGTTGTCTCACCCTGCAACCTACCTACGCTTGTTCTGGTGAATATTTACCTCAAGCATGGAAGTGCTTGCTTTGTTTGTATGTAGGGGAAGCTTTAATGAGGAGCTCTAAAGATGGAAGCTAAATGGCATGGCAATCCTGACACTGAATAGAATACCACAAAATGAAATGTGACGTTTCCCTGGGGAACATAAACCTTAGATGGTCTGGATAGTTGTAACGGCAGCACAAGGGTAACCCCCCAGTGCGGGCAGAAGGATGAGTCATTTCTCCAGAAGAGACAACATTGTTTATTAATCACTGCTCCTTTTGAAGTGGAAAAAAATGGGGGAAAACATTTCTTAGCCAGAGTTATGATTAGCCATCTAATTGTTCAGCTGGTATGTTTGCTTAAGGGTTTTCCTTTGCTCTGTGTACATTAAGAAATAGTTTCTCATCCTACAATCCTTGCACCCAGATGATAGTCATTAGGGGAGCAGCCAACAAAGCAGTTGTGTATTCCTAGCCCTAACACTTCTTATCCCTGTTTTCTCTGTCCTCTTCCTTTATTTTTTTTAATGCATTTAGTACTGGAGAAAGAATAACAGCCCTGAAAACTGAAGCCCTCTCCTTTGTTCACAGGGTGCATAAAGCAAAGACAATCACAGTGTAAGCTTTTTTTTTGTTCTGCCCCACTAGCCCTGTCGTGTGATGGGACATATCCAGGAACAAGAGGACAGCTCAGTGGAGCTGTCCACTCGCCTCTTTCCACCTATGAGGTTAACAACAATGGCATAAATGAGGGTTGGGAGAACTTATTTTCTAAGAACTACATGGAGAGATAGTCAACTCTTGTGAGCCAGGCCAACACATAGACATCCAGTGGTAATGCCTTTCAGGAGCTATTGACCTGTGGGTTCATGTGAAGTCATGGTATAGATCAGAGATTCCCAAACCGGAGGTCTGGACCCAAAGTGGGGTCACATCATTTGTAGATGAGGTAGCAATCACAATTGATATCTGATTCACTTTGCGTGTCTTTGTGGCTGAGGACGCAGGACAAATTTTCAAAGTCTATGAATAAATCAATGGCTGTGAGACTGGTGCAAAATACATAATCTGAAGTGTTCATATAAACATTTACAAAAGTTTTCATCTGCGTGACCTAACAGATGCTCTTTCTTGTTGTGTGTTTGTACAGCATAGGTCACGCAGATGAAAAGTTTTGTAACCATTTATATGAACACTCCAGAATGTGTATTTTGAACCAGTCTCACAGTCATTAATTTATTCATCTTTTATTCTGTTGCTAGTTCTTTATAGGTCATCTGTGGGGATTTATTCTCCTCTCTACTGCCACCTGGGAATGGGCGCTGGCAGGAGAGGATAAAGGGGTGCACTTGCACTCTCCTGGATTTCATGTGGCCATGACTGCCTCAGAGTATTGTGATGTTATAATGCTCCTTAAGGGGCTGAGTTATCCTGATGAACTTGATACTCATTCCCAGCTAGTTTACGATCAAGGACCTGACTTCACTGCATTTTCCCCATTGATGGCAATGGGGAAAATGCAGTGAACATGGGTCCCTGCTTATGATATACCTAATAGTCTTTACAGCCTGCCTAGTCCTCCTACATTATGACCTTACATCCTTCCTCTGATCTTACTCATATCTCATGTGAACATCCTATTTTTGTTGTTGTATTTCTGTAGCATATAGAGTCTCCAACCAAGATTAGAGACACATTGTTCTAGGTGCCGTACAAACACATAATAAGAAAGAGAATCTGATTCAAAGCGACTGCAGTCTAAATAGAGAAGATGAACAAAAGACGGGAAAACCAGCACAGAGAAGTTATTTTTTCAAGTTTACACAGCAGGTCAGTGGCAGTGTTGGGAACACATCCTATGTCCACTCCACCCCAGCAGGGTGCCTATCCAACCTCAAAAAATAAGTTGTGGCTATTCTTTTGTCCTTTTCCACGCTTTGCCTCGCATGCTCTTAGTGTCAGGGACTATTTAGATAAACTGAGGTTGCAACAGAAATAAACACCGACACTCTTGACATGCAAGGGATTTGAAAGAGCAAAATGTTAGCATTTCAGGAATCATTTGGTTCTTAAAAATCATATTTAGGAATATGAAGGAAGCTGGTGAGTCAGTAGGTGTTCCTCTTGAGCTGATACTGAACTGACATTCTATCAGGGTTTTGCAGGGCATGGTGTCTCAAGTAAAATGAAAATCAAAGCTTTCAATCATGTGTGGATAGTAAAGATTCGATGGCACTTCATGCTAGAGTCTTTCCTTCCTTCCTTCCTTCGTCTAAGGATGATTTTGCCCTATCCTATGTTTCGGCATATTTTATAGCATCTTTAGGTTCCTTTCACACCACATTATCACACATCTATCCACTTTCTGAACAGTCAGATTCTTCATCTGCTGCCCTCTGCCAGATCAGAAAACATAGGCTTTAGCCAGCAATTGTCCTTCAGTTTGGTAGATTTGTCCAAATAGCTGAAGCCTCCATCTCGTTATCACATCAACTTCTGTCCTTTCTGCATCAGTTTTTTTTTTAAAATAGTCTAATTTCTAGCATGGTATTGCCAGTTTACCTCAAGTAACTCTTTGGGACATTAAATTTGATGGTCCTGACTAGAGCTGCAGCACCTAGCACGTTTGGTATCCATGAGTAATAGTCACATTTTTGGGCATCTTGACGAGGTACCCAGCCCTCCATTGGGTCACCCAAAATGCGGGTATTACTGGGGAGTCCCGGGATGCCCCAGGATGCCAATTCTGGTACCAACAGCTCCCCAGGCTGACTCACCTCACTGCTGGGCTGCTGCTCCTCTGATCCTGGTTGCTGCTTGCTGCTTCTCCCATCCCCAGGAGAGACCCTTATCAGGGATGCTTACAACCCCATTTTGGGTTCTTCCTGGGAACCTGAGACTGGGAGACAGATTCGGACTAGGGAGTGTGCATGTCATTTTCATTATTACAATAACAATAATGAAATTTGTCATTTAAATTTTTGTTATTGCAATAACGAAAACGATAACTGAGAATATCGACAATGATAACAAAAATGACAACCGAGAATACCAAGAACGACAGCCGAGAATACTGATAATGATAACAAAAATGATAATGAAATGACAATGTCATTATCGTTGTGATTATTAGTGCTGTGGCAGTTGGGTTTTGGAGGGAAAATGTGGAGAGGGGAGGAGGGACCAGACATCTTGGAGTCTTAACAGGGTTGAACTCTTGAACTGTGCCTCTGTTGGGAGGGATGAGCAATCAGCAGTATCTGACGGATGTATCGCTGGCCAATGAGCAGCGCAAGTGGGCCCCAGCAGTCTCATGGCACTCTGTGATTGCTCAATGCCTGCTGCCTTCCACAACCAATCAGGGGGGCTCTGAGGGAGGGCACTGCAACCCTTTATAATGAGAGGGCCAGGTTTTTTCTCTCCGTTCTGTGAGAGCTCTGCTTGTCAGGTTGCGTTTACAGAACTGTGGTGCTTGCACACAAAAAATCCTCTATAGCCCTCATTGTATTACCACCAATACCTTTCCTTCCTCATACCCTACATTTTACCTTCTCCCTTTCCCTGCCCTTCTTCCCACTGTACATTATACGTAGATTAGAATAGTTATATATATAATTGATTAGATAGATAATTTTCCTTTCCCCTTCCCCTGTCTTGCTTAGATTTAGATAGATATTAGTTGTGCACGGGAATTGATACCGATACCGATACCAAAAATAAAATCTTCGTTTGAAATGATACCAGTATCAATAACGATAATGAATATCGATAACAATAATGAATATTAATAACCATAACGATACAAAGAATGATATCGATACTGATAATGATAACAGTAACAAAAACGATAACGAAAACAAAAATGAAAACGACATTGTCATTAATAACGATAATGAAAATGACATTTTTGAATAATGAAAATGAAAAACAAAAACGACATGGGGGGCCTGGTGCACACCCCTAATGGGGACCTGAGACTGAGAGATAGTAACTTGCCTAGGGCCACCCATTGATTTCATGGCTAAAATGGGAATTTAACTTTTGCCTGCTAGGTCCAAGTCCAACACGGTATGCTCTAGGCTACACTTGTTCTTCACTTCTGGTCTCAATCTCTGGGGTGCTGCTGTAGATTTTTGAACAGCTGTAGGGTTTTTGTTGTTGTTCTAGAGGAGATTGCTTTTCAATGATGAGCAAAATAAACCCTTTGTAGAACAACTAAAATATGTCAAATTGTAAATTGAATGAACTAATTGGAGGCTGATAATCTTGAGCTCCTCTGCCTACTCTTATTTCAGTGGAATTCCATCAGAATTCCATTTTGTTTTTATTTATTTTATAAAAAATGTACTACTCCACCACTCATGATGTAGCAGCTCGGGGCAGCTTACAACAATAATAAAATTAAAACAAGATAAAACAACTCATAGCAGGAGGTTAAAAGAACCCTTCCCCCATGACCATAACCCACTCCCCACATCCTTCACCCATCTCCCGCACCAAATGCCTGGCGGAACAGCCAGTTTTACAACTTTGTTGAAAAGAGGGAAGGTCCGGGGCCAATTGGAGGGAGTTACACAGCCTCGGTGTGGCCACAGAGAATGCCCTCTCCATCATGGCCCTCACAGAAGACTTGGGGGATCTCGAGGAGGGCACCCCTGGATGACCGCAGGGGCCTATCCAGAACCTGGGGAGGTGAGGTGGTCTCGCAAGAATTCCATTTTACAGACTATACAGTACTGTGGCATGATGCTGCCTCATGGCTGTAAGTGGTGTAATGGAAGCTTCAGAAATGAATGGCACAGATGCTGTTGACTTCTTAGGCTAAAACAGACAACTTTATTCTTGTAGTTCACAGCATAACCCAGCCTAGATAACTGCTCCTTCACTATTTCTGATTGCCTCGGCCTCCCAGCCCAACATAATAAAACTTTGGAGACTAATCTGGATCTCTTATGAACAGTGTATGAGTATTATTTTTGGATCATGGAATTGATCTTTCAGAAACAATACAAAGGATTGGGACTTTTAATGGAGCAGTAAAGGGGTAGTACCACCTGGATCTCCTGCTAATTGACTTCAGTCGAGTCCAGGCTTGAAAAAGTGGGCCAGAAGATTCTGAGCAGGGATCAAGAGAGCAGTAGGCAAAGGTTTCAGAGACACAGCATGTGAGCAAGGACATAGCTAGAATAGGGACAATCAGTGCAGTTGCACCTGGGCCCACGAGTCTGGGGGCCCTGTGCTTCCTGGTTCAGCTGCAACCCTATGACTGGAAGAGGGGGGGGCATTCCAACTTCTCCACCAGGGCCTGATCAAATTTAGCTACGTGCCTGCATGTGAGTGTGTGTGCAGCAGAGGCAGGAGCCATAGCCAGGGAAAAGAGTCAACTAAGACACCCATGAACTAAGAGGCAGGGTAAGTCTTAAAAGACACTGTGTTGATGGAGAAACTATCTGATCCTCAGTATCCTTGCTGTTTTAAAGGGGCAGCACTGCATTGATAACTTTCTGGACAATTTGGGATGTTTACAAACAGGAAGGGAGTCTTCTGGAGCCTGGAGCTGCTCAATGGTCCTCCTCCCCACCACAGCCACCTCACTCCGCGAGGACCCCAGCAGATGGGTCGGTGGTTTCCCCAGCAAGCATAGGGGCACTGGGATATTGCAACAGCTTAGTGCAGGGGACCCTGCCCTTGTGACAAGATCCCAGTGTTGGGCTTGAGCTGTAGACTTCATATCTGAATATAAACTTTCCCAAAGTTTGAGGGGATTCAGATAGGATGCTCTGATTTGAATTCCTTTGATACAAAGGGAAGGAAGTCATAAAATTAGATCTTGATCTAAACTCTCAAATGTCATAGGAAAGCCATATTAGGCCCCATCTCCTAATCTGATCGATAGAAACCATTGATGACAAATATTTTCAGGTACTTATTTGTTCTTATCCTGTTACAGAACTTAGATTGTACAATGTAACTACACCAAAGACCACTGTACAACTGCACTATTTAAATAGTCACCCTAGTTAAACCTGTAAGCACTACATCACAGAGTAATACTAGAACTTTTAAGACAGGGGTGGGGAACCTCAGGTCCGGGGGCCAAATGCAGCCCTCGGCAACTTTCTATGTGGCCCCTTTTCAGAGCCTGGATCCAGTGGCAGCTGGTGGGTTTGGAGGCTGGTGGGGCAGTGAGTGGGTTCGCCGCCGGCGGACCTAGGGACGGAGCCAGGGCAATGATAGGCGGAGCCAGGGCAACGGTAGACTAGTGCTGTGTTATGCTAGTGGCATAGCATAACCCAGCAGCAAGGAGTTCCCAGGGTTAGGAGTTCCCAGAGCCTAGGAGCAATCTCGTGCATGCCCAGTTCTCCAGCTTGGAGAACTGCGCATGCGTGAGTTCCAGTGTGCTTTAAACAGGAAGTTCAGAGTGCCGGAGCAGCTTGAAACAGCTGCACCGGCCTCTGAACGTGCGGCCAGCACCGGGACAGGATTTTTGGCAAGGTACTGGGCACGGGGGGCCAGGAGGGGCATTGCCCCATGTTTCCGAGGGGTAGCACCGCACCTGCCTGGATCTGGCCCCTGGATCCATTCTCTACCCCCAAGCACTGAAAAATTGAGCTCATGATAATGGAACACAGAGGAGGGCATGCTCACAAAGGTAGGGGCCAAATCCACGGCACAGATTCATGATCTGGGCCCTCCTTTTCTTCAATAATCCTGTTAAGCACTCCCCCCCCCAACCTCTATATGGCCATTGGAGCTCATACTAATATTCAGTGTGACTCCCAGGACAGAAAAGGTTCCCCACCCCTGTTTTAAGAGATAGAGACCAAGTATACTGTCTCTTATTGGACCAACTTCTGTTCGTGAGAGTATTCAAGCTTTTAGGTCATGTTGGACCCTTCTTCAGGTGAAGTGAGAACTATAACTGTATATATAAGAGCGAACATTTGGGAGGGAGCTGTTAGGAAAAACAAATTACGCTCACCAATAGAAGTTGGTCCAATGAAAGATAACATCTGAACTACTTTGTCTCCATGGGGTGTTTTTAGACTGACGGGCTGCCCCAGTGCTAACTGCACCAGCCCGCTTCACCCCTGTTTGACCTGTCTGTCTAAAGGCAGCCCGCCGGATATTGAATTGGAGCAGGCTGTGTCTTCTCTGGGGCAGTTCTACTGGTGGCCCTCCAGAGCACCACTGGCTGAGTGGACTGACCAAACCCACAGCACCAGCTCAAAGTGGAGCGGCAGTTCGCCTAATGCACAGACCCATTCTGCTGCACCGCTTCCAGTCGGCTGTTACTCCGGCCAACACCAAAGCATTGAGTACACTCTAGACTGCAACTCTATGGTATGTGAGAGGGACACTGTAGTGGGGTCCATCTGATCCCAACCCTGGCAGGGCTGGGAGCAGGAGAATGTGGAGGTGAACCCCCAAAGCAGCTGTGGGGGTGGGCAGCTGCACATCTGTCTGAAAAACACCCCATCTCTTAGGCTGCATTTAAACTAGTCTTTTCTCCAGAGTTAAACTGCTTCCCTCTCATTTTTATTGCCTGTGTAAAGCAATTAGCTCCCAAGATCCTGTGCAAGCAGGCTGTTAATCACTCACCTCTTTCAAGTTGAACATCAAGGGGTAGCAATAGTTGCTCATGGGCATTACTTGTAATGTGTGAAGGATCTTAAGCCCTTCTCCTACATTGTCGATAATGTACCAGGACCTGAAAGCATCTCTCTCAGCTGATTGTTAGCAGCTCATGGGGGGCAATCAGTGGAAGGTTTTAGTGTGTGTGTGTGTGTGTGTGTGTAGATTTAGTGGGATGTTTGAAGGGTGATTAACACTGACAAAGCACAACAGCTCTCCTGTGCAGGTAATTAAAGAGCCAGGAGAAAAGGCTCCTTGGAATGCAGCTTTAGATTTGGGACAAACATGGCAACCACACACACGCTAGAAATTTTAAAGTTTTATTTTGATCTTTAAAATTAGTTAGGTAACACACTGATACACTGGAGTTTGAGTACTGCCTGGAATATTTATTCAACAATGTGAAGGTTTATGGTTTATTTTAGGATGATCCTTGCCCCAAAGAACAACTTACATCTAAGGATATGATGAGAGATGATGACAGATGGATACAGCAAACAGACAGGGAGGAACACAATGTAACAGTTAGATAATTAAGATTAGCATAAGAAGCTGTGATCATGGTACACTGAAGATACAATCCTGACTCTACTGAAGTCCGTGGCTAAATTCCCTTTGACTTCATTGAGGTCTAGATTGCATCGGAGGTGTCTGGCCTTTATCAAATACTTTGTAGACATGAAAAAGATACATGAGTGTAGCAGACACATTTTATTTTGAATTTACAAATGCTCCCTGACTCAAAAAATGGCTAAATATATTCTGTTATGGCTTAGCTCATCTACATTGTAATGACAATAGAACTACAGTGTGTTCTAAATGGAATGCTATCCCAACCTCATACACTGAAAAGCACTAAATCTTAAAATGAATTCTTACTTCATTGGGTCTGATCCAGAATTCCAATGAAATAAACGTGACTCTTGCAATTGATTTCTCTGGGTAGTGGATCCAACCAAGAACTGTCTAGCATGTTCAGAAAAGCAAGGCTGCCAGTTTCTACTGTAACTGAAATATGCATTTAAAGTGGTATGATGAAACCTCATGTAGGTAATTTATTTTGCATACATCTGTTTGCCTTTATGCATTTTTAAGATATGAATCAGGCTGATTATGTCTCTGCTGAATCTCTCTAACATATGGTGCCTGCTACAATGGACTGCTCATTTATGGGATTGCAATGGATGATAAGCAAGTTGCTCAGCATATAAAATACTAGCAATGTTTTGAGCTGTAACTCCTTTTCCTTTTTAATTTTTTAAAAGAATGTATAACTGTGTCCATAAGACAAAATAGGCAGAACCATAAGAGATATGCAAGAACCATACAAAATTCAATGTTCATTGTATACAAAACATGGAGGAAAAACCCAAATCAACCCTAAAACCATAGGGTATCTGATTGTTAAAATAACTCAACAGATAAGTGAAAGCACAGTGGATGGATGCAGAGGACAAGTGTGTATTTCTTGCCATTCAAACATTTGTGTTTTTCTATTCATTTGGAAATTATCTGGTAGTTTTCAGAGTAGGCTCTTCACTTCTCTTGTAGATCCTTTCTTTGTTAAATCATTGCATTTGAATGACAATGGTCTTTGGAGATTGCTCTCTCAAACCTCCAGGAAGTGTATTAGTGTGACAGGGGAAATTTAGTGTGACAGGGGAATTTATTAAATAAATAAATAAATAAATAAATAAAGAAAGAAAGTAAGTAAGTTGTGAATTGATAATTGGACAGTCTATGGATCTTTCTTGTTTTGCTTTCTCCTCTCTGACCCTGTGCAAGCATTATCTGAGAAGGTGTGAACAGAAAGACATCACACTCTTACCAGGAATCTGGAAAGAGTGACCTTCCATTCAGATCCTTCTCATTTTATAAGTAACTTCCACAACACATCCTGATCTGTCTTCTCTCAGTAGTGGAGGACCGAGGTGCTATGAGTTCAGATTATCTTTACAACGAACTTCTAGTTTGCTAGTTTGGCATTTAATAAACTTTCTTGAGGAAAAATAGAGCTTTCAAATTGGACAATAAAGAGAGTCTGATTGCTGGTACAAGATCTACTTGTGATTCTGATGTATAAAATTGAATTTGGATGACAAGTAGAGTGGAAATAAATAGCAGAATAATTTTCTGTGGATAATATCTGCCAATTCAGATAATTTAGTGTTATTTTGCCACAGCTAACTGTGTGAGTGGATATAATACTACAAAGTTAACTGGTTTACCATATTACCTGCACTGGATTACAGTATTACCACGTAACCGAATATTATTGTTAGTAATCTAATACCAGGTTCGGAGGGGAGGGAAGTAAACAGAAAAGGAATTATGGGCAAATAGAAAACAGCAATATCATAAACGGTGCTCTGTGGTATTATATTGTAACATGGTAAATTGGTAAAACCTGGCACTTTCACTCCAGTAGCAAACAATTGCATTTTAGAGGTGGAATTACCAGGTTTGACCCCAGAAGGGTTTAACTGGCTGAACAATAAGCAGATATTGCTAGGTATCCAGACCTTTCCAGATTTTGGCGGATACCACAGATCTCGCTGGATACCGAATAATGGTGATTAATTATTAGCCACTTCAACTCTAGTGAAAAGGTGTGATCTCTGAACATTTGACTTCAGTTTGCACAGGATTACATCCACACTGGTCGCAGACCGTTTCCACAAATTACTACAACTACAAAGCATTTTTACACTTGTTAGACCAATGGGAGGGAGGTGGCCCAACCCTACCTGGCCGCCAACATGGTCCTGACTAGGTTCAGCTGCAGAACAAATGTTTCCATGTTTGGGTCGCCAAGGAGGGTGGGGTGATGCATGATGCTGTCTGCTCCCATCCCCATGCTGCATCCAGCACCCCACCCCACATGACAGGCAGCCATGGCAGTCAATGACAGCCACCATGGCAGCCCCCTCGGACCTATCTGGGAACAGCAGGCTACCACATGTAATAGCCCGCTTAGGTCCAGTTGGTAGGGCCATTGCCTGAGTGTGCTGGCGGCTAGCCCAGGCTGCGATCGCAGAGGTGTCCAGGATCACAGCCCGGACGAGCCACCAACACGCCAGGAAGCAATCCCGGGCCAACATCTGGCGGCCCACCAACAAATGTGCTGGTGGCCTGTGGGCCTAAGCGGGCCTCATCAGGCCACTGTCATGCTTTTTAACACCCTGCGTTTGCATACACACTGTTGGGTGTACTTGTGCACACAGATTGTTGTGCATATGCATATATGTATTAGTGCATGTGTTTGTTCGTCTTAAACCCTAATGCATGCTGGCCTTTTGATGTTTGTGTGCATGGTTTCCCATGAAAATCTGGGTGTACATGTGCATGTATTTGTGTGTGTGTCAGTGGACTGGAGAAAAATCCTTGCAGCAACTTCACATCTGTGTGAGGAAAAGCTTGTGCTCCTATTTCATGTTAATGTTTCAGACTGCCAAACTTGGAGTGGGGAATCCAGAGAAGGATGCTGGTGCTGATGCCAAACTTGTGGTTTTCTAGTCTAAGTCATTTTGCAGGGTTATAAAATATTTACTTGAAATGCAATTACCTCAATGTGCAGAAGAGACTAGGCATGGCTTAGCAGTATCAGGAAAGGGGGAGAAACTTCTTCAAAGGGAAGGGAGCCTTCTCCCTACATCCTGTATTATTCAAACACTGGTACGTCCTATATACCTAGAGGGATAGATTACACTGAGTGAATGTGTCGTATCCCCAGCTGGTGTAAGGCAGAGCTGAAATGAATATCTGATGCGGATCCTGTATTAGCTGAATTCGGTATGTTCATATTCTGTCTTAGCAAGCGGATATGAAGCAGTAAGAGCGTCCATTTTCATATGAGGGTTTGAAACTTTGTTTCGGTATGTCAGTCACTTCAGTATTAGGTACATCATTTTGACAGTACTTTTTAGCAGGTTTCTTGAAGTTTTGAATGGGCGTATGGCTCTTTTCAAACGGGCCGCAGTGGGTGGGAGGATGGGTGTGTGCTGGTGGTGGGTGGAGGTGGGTGTGCGGCCGTTCCCACGAGTGCACATCCACCTCCACCCATCTCCACGTACGGAGCAACAGGCAATGGCACCTGTTGCTCCATGCGTGGGGGATGGGTGGGTGGAGATAGGTGGAGTGCAGGAGCGCACACACATTCCCACCCACCGCTGGTGGCATTCCTATAGATGCCCCCCCACCGCACACCTGACTGCCACAGCATTCGTACGGGTGCCCCCCCAACTACACATGTGTGCGTGGGCAGGGGGCACCTGTGTGAAAAGGGCCTACGATTGCTGCAATTATATTCACATTCATTTAAAAAAAAATAAAAAAAATCTCCAGAAAGTTCCACCAATGTGAACAAAGTGAGCCAAATATTGAAAAGACCAAAATATCAAAGCGAAGTAAACAAAGCTATGAGTTTCACAGCAGTGGCAAAGTAGACCAGAGACATAACTTTCCCCCAGCTTCGTGGGGGATGCTGGGGATGGCGAGTGGCAGTAGGGTGGGGATGCTGAGGGAACAGCAATGGGGACAAGCCCTCCTGACTTACCAAGTCCTGGGGGCGGGAGAGAAATGCCTGAAGGTTCTCTTCCTGGCAACAGTGGTAGCAGGGGTGGTGGTGCTTGAGGGCTGTACTCAGCAGTGATGTTACATTCTCTCTCTCTACACCCCACTGAAGGCTCCACACCCCACTGTGGCTGAGGGGTCTCTTCCCAGAAGGGGCTGAGCTGCATCCAGGGAGCATAGCTGTGAGGCAGGAGCTTAATCAATGCTCCAATACATGTCCATGCTCTGCTGTGTGGGGGAAAAGTTAAGCCCTGACCTTTCCTCCCTGTCTCAGAAAGCAGAGAGGAAGAAGCCCTACCTGGGATCCCCAACTGGGCAGGCCTATGTAAGGAGATATTATGCACTGGCCCTTTATGGGCATCAATGAGTGCATCATTTGTGACCTTGTGGTCACTTCCTTGCTGGTACAGACTCAGACATCCTTGGGTATGGGAGCGCACCAACAACAGTAGGGTGAGATATAATTAAGTATACATAGCATCCCATGAATTCTTGCTACAATTGCAAACATTTTCACAGAATTTGTCACTTGGTTACTGGATGGGAATGTAGTAGAAAATGAGGACAGAAAGATAGAGAGGAGCAATACCATGAAGAGCCCTTAAAGGTGAAGACAGGGATTGCACTGGATGTGAAGGCGAAGAGGGGCTGAACATGATCAAAGAAGTGGGTTAGGTAGAAGACCTTAGCAGCAGCATTTCGGACAGTCACAGAACTGAGAGGGTGAAGGTGAGGGCGGGGAAGACTAGTAAGAGGGAGGTTGAAGTTGTCAAGTCTTACTTGAGCATGGACTAGAGATTTGGCAATAGGAACAGTAAGGAAGGGCTGGATCTTAGCAATGTTATTCAGGAAGATGTGACAGGCCTTAGCAACAGATTGAATCTGAGATGCAAAGGAGAGGAGGAATCAAAGATGAATCCCAGAATATGTACCTGTGGGATGAGCTGGATGGTAACACCATCACTGGAAATAGAGGGGGAAGAGGGAGACAGGATGGTGTAGAGGCAGCGTAAGATGAGTTCAGTCTTGGACATATTAAGCTTGAGACAATGAGACATCCAAGCAGAGATGCCAGTGAGAGAGATGTGAGATTGGATGAAGGTAGTGTGGGGTGTGGAAAATGAGAATTTTTAACATTATCAGCATACAGGTGATTGTCCCAGAACCCCAGAAGAAGACAAGCGCACAATTGTGGGATTTAAAGGCCGCCCTCTTTATTGACTGAAAGGTTAAAAGTTGGGGAGGTGGCATTCTCCCTCCTGGGTCCAGCCTATAACAGCAAAAAACTAACTTGGCGGTCTGATGTCCCTTGATGCCGCCGAACCTATTATTGCTGCAAGGTCACTCTCACTCCAGCTGCCTGGCTGGTCGGGGAGGTATGTAACCTCTCATGACTGAAACAGGAGAGGAGGCGGTGGCCCCACCTGGGACCACCCCTGTCCTCTGGTGTGTAGCTCAGCCCTCCTTCCTGGGCCTGTGTTGGAAGCTGGCCGTCTCTGCTCTAGCTTCACCCATGGCCCCATCTCATAAGGGGATGACTTAACAATGGATAATTCTACTAACCCTTTTAACTAACTCCCTGGATCCCTGCAGAATGCGACAGACAGAAACGGTTGAGAAATCCAACCACTCTCTGTACGGCCAATTGAATCAACGTGCACTGTGGGGAAGGCAAAAAACTGTCAGGCCCACATGCCAATCAGGGCCTGGCAGCAAAAAATCCTTCCCAGCCACTGATGGGCAGCCAGTGTTACACCCAGAGTGTCATGAGTTTGGGTGGGTGCTTCCTTTTGCAGTGGCTTCTTCAGCACGATTGGCACTGCCTCAGCCACACTGCAAAATGGCACCTGCAGGATCCCGCATCACGAGATTCTGTTTCACAGCACTGGGTGCGCCTTGCAGCGGCGGCCCTGGACTGGGGCCATTCCCAAGCGTGTCTCCTCACTCTAATTGCGGGGCTGCCCTGCTAGCTTACAGGTAAAGGACACATCTGACAGTTTGCCCACTATTGTGGATGGGGTCAGCCCCTTCTTGCATAGGGACAGGGTGAATTGCAAAACTTGGGACTGGGAGATTGAGAAGCCCAAGTCCCATCCCTGGCTTGCTTTCAATTCTTGGAACTTAGAGAAAGCCCTGTGGTCTGTCTCTGTGGTGCTGGCTGCTAAGGAGCCTTGCACTGCCTCATACAGGGCTATTGTCTAATGATCCACACGTCCTCTGGCATGGCCTCCGGTTCCTTGCTGTCTTCTGGCGCCAACAGGCAAAAATGATCCATCTGGAGGTGAGAGAGGGCATCGACTATGCCGTTTTTAACTCCAGGGACATGTTTGGATGTAAAAAGAACGTAATTCCTCAAATACTGCAGAACAAAAGCCCTGACCAGTCTCATCACTCTGACTGATTTGGAAGACAGTGTTGAGCTCATGCACCACTGCAATGTTGCACCAGAAGAGTACTGCTCTGTTGGTGAACTCACCAGGCCTTAGGTGGAGCTCGAGAAAGATGAGGTCCTGGGTTATGTCCTGCTCTGCCCACTCACCTGGGGTCTTTTGGGGCACTATTCTCAGTGGTGAGATGTACAAGTTGGCCATGGGTGGGGACACAAAGGGGCCGGCTACCCTGCCTTCAGCTATTTCCTTTTGGAGCTTGGCATACATCAAGTTCTCCATGCCTTTAATTGATTTAAGGTTTTCCACCCATTTTTGGACCTTGATCTTTCCCTCGTGGATCCTAAAGCCTTCCTTGAAGTCCGAGACTACATATGTGACCTCACCCCTTAGGGGGGAGTTGCGCAACACCCATCCCAGGGCCTAATGATGAACTGGGGTTGGGGCCTTTGCCAACACTTGTACCTGCACCTCCCTGGGGGTATTTGCCTTGTGGCTTGTTCCTGTTTTGGGACCAGACCTTGTTGCTGTGTGATTACCTGCACAATGAGCACAGGCATGCCAAAACTTACAGGCGGAGTGGGCACAACTCCCTGACCCATTGTACTCCCAACATGTTGCCCCTTTGGAGGGGGTGCGGCGCCCTTCTGACTGAAAGGGGTCATTCATGGGCACCACTCCACCTTTGACCAGGGCGTGACAGCTGTTGATCCTTGGGACAGTGTTAATATTACTCCTGCACTTGAGCCATAGATCTTGTGCATATGTGTCCCACTTCAGGATCGGTGTGATTAAGACCCACTTGTGGAATGCCTTATTGTAACACAACCATGCCCTTTGACATTTCCCTGATATTTAATCAATTCAGTGGCTCGTTCGGGGGACATTTGCAGCATGACACCCATGAGGACAGAAAAAGCTGTCGACCAGTTGCGGTCCACCTTGGGCCTCTTAAACTTCTCTTTGTCCTTACTCTTGTTTTTGAAGTTGGGGTCTAGGATGGGATCATTGAACAAAAGGGTTAACTAATCCACATATTTGCCCCTCCAGATCTTCTCCTTGGTCACCTGCAGCAGGTGCACCCCAACTGGGGCGTTCACTTCTGTGTAGCCGCCCACCAGTGGTGTTGCCACCTGCCTTGGTGGGAAGGCCTTCCAGCACTGAGTACTGCAGTGGCCCGTGGGTGCCCAAACTTGAGCTGCCACAGGGCTGGCTCCGCCACAGGCAGGAGGGGCCTGGGGAGAGGGGCCATGGGCATGCCCCCCCTAGGGGGTGGACCCGTGCTGGGCAGGCCACAGCACCCAAGATCCTATCCAGCCCAGCCTCTGCTTGGGGGCTGCCTCAGGCAGACTACAGTGGCCGTGCCCGCTATAGCACCCCCCACAGTGGGGGTCCCAGTCCAATGTGGGTTGTATGTGGCAGCACTTATCTGCTGTTGACGGGCCACCCTCCTGTGGATGGTGGGGGCTGGCTGGGCAGTGGACTAATGGTCCTGGCTCCGGTTTATGTGCTGGCACCATGCCTATTGGGAGACAGGGGTGGGGGTTTCCCTCCACCAGTACTCGCACCATTGCCTCCAGCGTCTCCATCCTCCCCAGGAAAGTTTGCAGTTGGTTCAGGACCACCCATGAGGGGTTGGTCCGCGGATGGCGCCTGGGCAGAGTCTCATCCCCCTGCCTGTCAGGAGACAAAGGGTGCCTCCTCCCCGGCCAAGGTGGGGGAGGGGTGCCAGGAGGGATGACCTGCCTGAGCAGGCATCTGATGGGAGCCACAGGGCACCTGTCTCCCTTCCTGGGTGGGGGAGGGGTGCCGGGAGGGGTGACCTGCCTGGGTGGGATCTCATTCCTATATCTAATGGGAGCCACAGGGTGCCTGTCCCCCCCCGCCTGGGTGGGGGAGGGGAACCCAGAGGGGACTTATCCCTATATCTGACGGGGGCTACTAGGCACCTATCCCCCTACCTGGGTGGGGGAGGAGTAGTAGGGGAGGTAGCCCACCCTTGTTAGGTCTTATCCCTGCCTCTGGCAGGGGACATTGAGCAGCCATCCCCCTGCCCAGGCAGGGGAGGGGCGTGAGGAGGGGAAGCCCTCCTAGCTGGGGTGGCAGGGCCAGGGAGGGAGGCCTCCTGCCCCTGCTCGGCCTCGGCCCCTCTTGCCTTGTCCCTGTTGGTGGGCCGTGGCCCAGTGGAGTGTGGTGGGGGTGGATCCTGAGGGGGCCGGCATTCAGCCAGGTTCCTAACCACTTCCTTGTACCCCTCCATCCTCTCCTGAAGCGAGACTAAGAGTGCATTCCCACATACATTAAAATGCTGCTTTTCCTAAATGCAGTCAATTTCAAAATGCACTTAAATAAACCCATTCACTATTTACATTTGGTTTATTTAAGTGCATTTTGAAATTGACTGCATTTAGGGAGCAGCATTTTCACTACACAGTGCCCCGTTTCCCCGGCTCCCGGAGAGGGGAGAGGAGCGGAGCCAGAGCCAGGGAAGTGAGGTGCTGTGTAACTGACATGACATGGAGCACACTGTGAGGCTGAGTGGGGACCGGCGGCTGTACAGCAACGAACTGACTCACCTGAGCGGGGAGAGCGCGTGACCGGAGGTGGAGTCAACAAGCCGGGGGCAACTGAAAAGCGCCAGCGGCACTCCAGAAAGGCGAGCACACCGGGAGGCTGAGCGGGGACCGGCGGCTATACAGCAACGAACTGACTCACCTGAGCGGGGAGAGGGCGTGACCGGAGGCGGAGTCAACAAGCTGGGGGCAACTGAAAAGCGCCAGCGGCACTCCAGTAAGGCGAGCACACCGGGAGGCTGAGCGGGGACCGGCGGCTATACAGCAATGAACTGACTCACCTGAGCGGGGAGAGGGCGTGACCGGAGGCGGAGTCAACAAGCCGGGGGCAACTGAAAAGCACCAGTGGCACTCCAGAAAGGCGAGCACACCGGGAGGCTGAGCGGGGACCCGCGGCTATACAGCAATGAACTGACTCACCTGAGCGGGGAGAGGGCGTGACCAGAGGTGGAGTCAACAAGCCAGGGGCAACTGAAAAGCGCCAGCGGCACTTCGGCGGCGCCGGAGGCGAGCGCCGGGGCAGCGCGCCGGGGCAGCGCGCCGGGGCAGCGTGCCAAAGGGCAGCGCGCACAAGGGCGCGCCCTTTTGCGCTCCCTTCGGCGCAAACCGGAGCAGGAGCCCCAGTACTGTAAGTCTCCCTCCCTGTCCAGGAGGCCCGCCTGGAAGCGAAGTGTGGCCCAGAGACTTAAAAATTAATTTAAATAATGACCACTTCAAAGCCGGTTAAAATAGATGGTGGAAGGCCCCCTCCCCCTCCCAGGGCTCTTAAACAGGGCCGCTTGGACTCCTTTTTCAGTAAGCCCTTCACACGGAGGGGAGAGGTATATCACTCTCCCAGGGCTGTCGAGCAGGGTTTCTCCCCTATATTTACATTTTCCCCCACTCTAACTGAGAGAACCCCCTGCCTACAGAAGGAACAGGCTTTGGGGCGCTCCGCGTATAAAGATCTCCCTGCACCAGAAAATGTGATCGTGGCCGAAGGGGCAGAAGTTTTACCAGTAGGGGAAAAACTGGCTACTTTTCTAACCGAACACATCCTGCTTACAGCAGAGACAATACAATTTATGTTTGGGAAAGTATCATGTATGCAAGCAAAAATCAAATTAGTGGAAGGGATTTTACAAGACAATAGAACCAGAGAGACTCTAGGTAGGAATAGTAGGAAGGAAAGGAGCCAGAGGGACTATTCCGAAATAACAAGGCCAGTGTCAATTAAATCTAATCAGCCCCCTCCACTAATAGCTGAATCAGGGCTAGAACGATTGGAGCAGCCCCGGGGGCACGGGAAGGAGATGGTAGCCCCTCACTTAGGCCACACAGAAGAAGCAGGTACTTTTGAACTAATCCCAAACGCTCTGATTTTTACAATCCGAGCGAGAAGAGGGGCCCCAATACATCCATGGGGCTCCACTTTAGATGTAGCCGAGCGATTAAGACCCTTTTTAAAAAAATTAGTTATTACCAGTAAAGATGTGGTATCTGTAGACTACCTTCATATATCAACATCAAGCCACATGGTCATAGTTTTCTTTACAGAGCAAGAGATGCCAGAATCTATTATGGCCCAGAAACTCCGTTTGGAGCGGTATTTAATTTTTTCTGCTCGCGCCTTTCAGGCCCGCTCCCCTAGACGAGATGAATCAATTGAGACTACATCTGAAGTGAGGAGGGGAGCAAGGTCTTCTTTGACATTACAGCAGAGAGAGGGGTTGGGTCCCTTTACAGTAGACCCGCACCAGAAAATCTGCTCGTTGGCCCCCCCGTCTAGGGGACCCGGAGAATGGCGCAGCCTAGGGAATAGAGCTGTATCACAGACCAATAGCTCACCCCTGACTATAGCACGGACAGGGTCCACAAGAGGGGGAGATTCTGTGCAGCCCCCCTGTAGGTTGGCTACCCAATCTATGACCGTGCGCTCGCCCACCTCTTCTATACAAGCCCACTGCTTACAGTGGTTAGATTCTTTATACTCTCAGCTGGGTGCATTAACAGTGGAGCTCTTGGAGGGGGTGGACAGATTGGGCCCCCCCCCTCGAGCTACACAGAGGGCACCCCTTATTTATAGTCAATTATCTCCCATCCAGTCTCAGGTTTCTACCCCAATTGAACCTGTCACTGGGGTAGTGGAAAGGGAGGGTTTGCAGGAGGATGCACCTCTAGGAAGAGGCTCCGGTATATCGGCCCTAGCTATTTCAGTATCCGTTAGCCCGCAAGGAGGTCTATCAAGGGGAAGGTCAGAGGACGAGGGAGAGATCTCCTTACATAAGGGTAATTATGAGAACAATAGTATACTTCCTCGAGGCCGACATTCTATATCATTGCCGCTGTTACCACCTAAGACAATAGGATGTCTTTATGAAGAACCCAGTTTAGCTGCTCGTCAGAGCAGCTTAGACCTATCCTCTCCTAACCCCCCACTAGCCCCTACGGTAGGAGCCCCCCTGAGGGCAGCCTACCCTCAACCCAATGCCCCTGTACATTCCTCTGGACGGGTGCTTAGACAACGACCAAAGGCAACCAGTATCCCCGTCAAACCATGACTAGGTAAGAGACAGGGGCGGGTTATTTCCCTGGTCTCATGGAACATCTCTGGGTGGAAAGGACACCAAGCAGATCCAGACTTCCTTGCTTTTTTATCAGCCCATGACATAATTCTTATTCAAGAGACATGGTTATCAGGGATCCCAAGGCAAAATTCATGGCAGGGCTTTGATACTTACTGGTTGGAGGCAGCCCCTTCAGCTTTTCAAGGCCGTTCTAGTGGCGGGTTGGGTCTATTTATTGACGCTTCATTATCAGTGTGTGTGCAGATAGTAAGTTTGATTAAAGCATATTTTTATCTTACACACTGTGTGTTTCCATCTGGGTTTGAATTGTTAATTGGGATCATCTATATCCCACCAGAACGCTCCGCCTATTATAACCCAGGGATTTTGAAAGATATTGTAGAACAGATCCGAACAGCCAGTCAAAGATTTCCGGCCGCAGCCCTCCTGATTGGAGGAGATTTCAATGCCCGCCTGGGAAATCCGGCTGGGAACATCTCCCCTAAGCTGGAAGATTCTGTAGCTTCGGCCCTTCTCCCTACCCGGTACTCTAGGGATTTAATAATTGGACCTAGGAAAGGGCTGATGGATAGGTTTGTGGGAGAGCTGGATCTCTTTATTATCAACGGGTGTGTAGAGGGAGATAGAAAGGACGATTTTACTTTTCATGCCCCTCAGGGCTCCAGTGTCCTAGACCTAATGTTAGTTTCCCCTAGTTTGTTGCAAGTGATCCACCGTTTAGAGGTAGTGCCCCTTGGGATATCAAATCACCTCCCACTTAATTTACTTTTTGAAGACCCCAGTGTTTGTGAGAGCTATGATGATGCCTCTATTTTACCTCTAAGAGATGAAGAAGGGCCTACCACTGTCAGGGCAAAGTGGTCAGAGTATCAGGCTGAATTACTTGACACCTTTTTTTGCCTCCCAGGTAGCAGTGGATCTAAGAGAGGCAGTAAGAGTCTGCAATACAGATACGGTGGATAGATACGAGGATATAGTAGATTTACTTCTCCCCATAATCACCAGGAAAGTTAAGGGCTCTACGACCCATAAGGGCCAGGTATGCTCTCTTCCATCTTGGTTTGACTCCGAATGCCGTAAGGCTAGATCCGATCTTTATCGGACCTCCAGGCATTTTAGGGGCCATCCGAGCCAATTGCTTAGGGTTAGAGTGACGGAACTCCGTCAACAGTACCGGAAGCTTCGGAGCACAAAGCAAAATGCTTTTCTTCAAATGCAGTGGGCTAATTTAAACGCAGCGGCCAGGGAAAAAAATTCTAATAAATTCTGGATGCTTGTCCGGTCATCGTTCAGAGGTCGTGGACTCCATAGGGAGCTAAATATACCCCCATCAGAGTGGCAGAGGTTTTACGAATCTCTATTCAATCGGCCGGGCGGGGTGCCTCCTATTTTGGATTCCCCCCCTCTGGCGGAGCTCACGCAATGGGCGCCGGTTACAACAGAGGAGGTGGTACTTCTTATAAATAGTCTTAAACTAGGGAAAGCTCCAGGGCCAGATTACATCTCACCAGAGACCCTGAAGAGGAACCCAGAGTGGTGGGCTGGGGTACTTGCACCCCTATTTACGCATCTTAATGAAACAGGGGCATTCCCAGCCGCATGGAGAGAAAGTATTACTGTGCCCATTTTCAAAAAGGGGGACCCTAAGTGCCCAGAGAATTATAGACCCATTAGCCTATTGTGCATAATTGCAAAATTGTATTGTCACCTTTTACTGACGAAATTACAAAATTGGCTCACGGTAACGGGCATATCAGTTCTGGAACAGGCCGGCTTCCAAAAAGGTCATGCTACAACAGATCACATCTTTGTTTTATCGGCTTTAATATCTAAATACACTACCGATAGGAGGAAGCTCTTTATTTGTTTTGTTGATCTTGAAAAGGCCTTTGATTCAGTTTGTAGGGAAAGGCTGTGGCAAAAACTAAGAGACCTAGGTATTGACTGCAGACTTCTTTACCTGATGATTCTTATTCATACCGGGAATTCCTTAAGGGTCCGCTATAACTCCCGGGGTATGTTGTCAGAGCCAGTGAGAGTACAGGCAGGAGTAAGACAGGGTTGTTTACTGGCCCCGGCTCTTTTCAATTTATATATGAACGATGTAGTACAGGATCTGGCAGACATTAATACCCATGCTCCAAAGATCGGCTCCCGTAGAGTTTCCCGGCTGCTTTATGCGGATGATACTGCCCTCTTATCGCAAACGCAGATAGGGCTAAAAAGAATAATGCAAAAGTTAGGGAGCTATTGTCAGAGGGAACTGTTAAGAATAAATTTCGTTAAAACAAAGGTGTTAGTTGTTAGAGCCAGCGGACCCCGGAAAGTACACCACTGGGTAATAGGTGGCCATACCATCGAACAGGCATGTGATTACAAATATCTGGGGGTGATTTTCTCCTCTTACTTTAGTTGGAAAAAGCACTTCGAGGCAGCCCGCCTACAGGCAAGGAGGACTTCGCCAGCCATTATAAAGTTTTATTTTGGGCAAGGTGGGAAATTAGTCCTACCGGTGATACGAGTGTTCCAGTCTAAAGTGGTAAACCAACTTTTTTATGCCTTTCCAATATGGGGGTTGAAATATATCTCCCTCTTGGAAGGCATTTTGAACTCCTTTCTTAGGACGATACTAGGTGCTCCTAAAAGTACCCCTCAAGCTGGCCCCAAGCCTTTTGATATTCCGGCGGAACTGTAAGACCTGGCTGTTTGCCCAGGCCTTTGGGAGGGAGGGGGGGGTGATTTTTAATCCCCCACCTTATATATTTATTTATAATTGTACCGCGCCCTGTTTTATTGATATATTTATATTTGTTTTTAAATGTTTTTATACTGTTTTATTGTTGTTAACCGCCCCGAGCTGCATGGCAGGATGGGGCGGTATAGAAATCTAGAAAATAAATATAAATAAATAAGCTATATTAAGAGCCGAGGCATTGGTCCTCCCACTTAGAACTGTTGCAATCCAGGTCGTGATTAACGTCTGGCTAAAAGTAATGCTTTTTCCGGTAGGTGACACCTCCCTCTTGCATATGGCTATTAGGGAGGGTTTGGGAGAGTTATGGTATCGAGCAGTGGAAGAGGAGGTTTTTTGTCTAGGGTTTTCGGCAGAGAGCTTGGGGGTAGTCGGTTTACAAACGGCAAAGAGCCTGGTGAAAAGGAGGATCCTTGATCAAACCTGCCAATTAGAATCTGCCCTGCTGGCCCAACAAAAGGTGGCACCCCTTTATTCACGAATCAGTGCAAAGGGCTCAAGTGATTATTATCTTTTTAACTGGACAGATGCAAGAAAACGGAATGCCTTCCTCAAGCTTAGGATTAACTCCTTTCCATCTGCGCTTGTGGAGGGCCGATATAAGGGGATGGAATGGAGCCAGAGAGTGTGTCCCCTGTGTAGTTCGGGGGAGGTTGATACGCTCGATCATATTTTGATCCGATGCCCCCAATTTAATGAACTGAGGAAGCGATATCTGATAGGGGAAAAAAAATGGGAACTTGGGAAGCTCCTCAGTCCAGTGGACTCGGCCGTGACGAGAGCAGTCTCTGGGCTGGCACTGGCTATATTATATTCTCGCAATACATTGATGTATTAATTAAGAGCGTCAGACTTACCGGTGTATAAGGTTTGCTCACAATAATAACATAGAGGGGACGTCTCCCAAGCCCCCAGGAATGGTCTTAAGCGGGCAAGGGTCTGCCAGTTAGGGGTTATATTATATCAATTTATTTAACTTAAACAAAACCAGTCAGAAGGTAACATTTTAGCGGTCTTCGGGGGGAGGGAAGTCTACTAGTAGAACTCCGGGGTCCGGCGTAGCCAGCGGCCCAGGAATACCCCACTTTTGTCCGGGGCTATCATATCTTGTATCTAGATTTTATTTTAACCAGTAGATAGGAGTTATGTGGAAACTGCCTGTATGGACAAAGGATATGTACTCTAATTCTTGTTTTAACTTCGTTTGTATTTAGATGTATTTTGCCTGTTGTGTGCTTTGTATTTGTGTTTATATGTGTTTAGATTTTGTTAAAAGCCAACGGCTAAACAATAAAACTTGATTGATTGATTGACATGACACCGACATTCCGACAAGAGGGTTTATGGGGGTCAGTTCAAATGCGCTCTTGTAAAGGTAGCTTTTGGCTGCCCCTCAATGCGCTTGAAAAACAAACATAAGAACTGCAAAATAAGCACATGGAGTCTTTCCCACGTCGTTCTAATATGCGGGGGAAAGAAAAAAGTGCTGATTTAATGTACGTGGGAATGTGCTCTCTCCCTCGGCTTGAAGGTGGCACTGGACTCTGGAGTGGGAGGGCTTGTTCTTAGTGGAGGAGGGCCATCTTGCTGGGCCCTTGCCCTTGCTGTGGCCTCCTTCCTTCACCAGGCTGGGCGCCTGGCTATTCTCCCCCTTGTCTCCTTGGACTGTGCCATGAGAGGGAGGAAGGGGGGGACCAAGTAATGTGCTGGCGTGAGGCTCATGTGCGTATGTGTGCATGCACGCGCGAGAAAGCCTTTGTGTGCGTGTGTAAACCTTATGACACTGTTTTGTTTTGGGAAACAAACACCAAGCTGCCAATTGTGAGGCTATGGAGGGTGGGACCATGGGGGCCTTTCACCCTGGCTCACTCAGATTCTAAGGCCAGTCATGCCCACATCATCTTGTTATAATCCCAGTAAGGGAAAAAAAAAACCCATTAGTTCTCAAACTGCTGCTCTGTTATGTCCTTATCTTCCCTCCCCCTACATACTGGAGACACCCTTTTTCATCTGGTATCTGCGTGTAAAACCTCTGATTCTTCCAGAGAGTCTAAACATCCTTCTGCTTCCTCTGGAGGATTCAAGAATCCCACCATAGTTTAATATTAATTGAGCTGGATAGCACAGCACATATTTAATTCCTTTCTCCTTAAGGCACTTCTGTACATTAAGAAATGGCGTTCTCTTGCACAGTCTTACTTCCCACATCTGAAAAAAAAACAACACAAGAGGCACCCCTTTAGATGTTGTTGATTACATTCCCCTAGCAACCCTCAGGATTTTCTTTCTTTTTTCTTTCTCTCTATCCTGAAAATGCAGAAACTTGTATTATAATGGCTCTAGAACAGGGACAGGGAATCTTTTCTCTCCCAGGAGAAACCTGATAAAAGATGCAAGGGATGCATAGACGTTGGGGATGCTTCAGGTGTGTGTTTAGGAAGTGAAGGGTCCAGATCATGGATCTGTCCCTTATCCTCATGTGCATGCCCTCATCTCTGCTGAATCTTTACCCTAAGCTCAGTCTTTCAGTGCTTGGGGATAGGAACTGGATGCACAGGCCTGGGACTGCTTAGCTTCCGAGATCAGACAGGATCGGGCGTGTTCAGCCTGGTGTGGCTGTAGGTGATCCACAGGCCAGATCCTGGAATTGGAAAGGAGCCAAATAAAAACTAGCTGCGGGCTGCATTTGGCCTCAGGGTGAAAACAGACACAGGGGCATAGCAAGGCTGGGGAGGGCCCAGGCTCAGCCCATAGTTATGGGCCCCCACAAGGGTAAGTTGGAATGGGGGCTGGGCCGGGGTGAAGCAGGGTTTGCTGGAGGTTGCCAGGGAGGGGCTAGGGGTGCAAATGAGTGGGAGGGGCACACACACACACACACACACACACCTTTCACACCCTGTTCACACACCCCACCCCAGTCCCCACTCTACCCATGCACCCCCACCCCTACCTTACTGCCTACTGACACAAGCCTGCCTTGCCGCTCGCCGCTCATGTTTAAAGGTCCTCTGGATGGTTGTGGCGGTGGCAGCATTCGGCAGGGGAACTGTGTTCCTCCCCCACCCTTGCCCAGGCTGCTTCTGGGGGTGGAGAGAGGAGGGGATGTTAAAGTGGACCGGCTGGGCAAGGCAGCCAGTGGCTTTACTGTTTCCAGCGGCGGGACACAAGCCTACTGTGCCACTTGCCGCTCCTATTTAAAGGACCCACAGAATGCCTCTATCCTGGAAAAACTCCTTCCATATATAACTAAGAAGGTTTTGCCCCAAATATCTTATAAGAGACAACAAGGTAAGAGCTGGTATGATCAAGATTGTAGAAAAACAAAGACCGCCTTCTCCAATCTTAGGAGGACTTGGCGTAGATATAGGTTTGAAGCATGACTGGAATTTATATGCCAATAAAAGGAGGGATTATTTCAAATTATTGAAGGCAAATTATTGAAGGCCAAATCCTCACAATTATGGGCAGAAATACAGGTAGCTGCACAGCTTCAAAATTCAACTAAGTTTTGGAAGCTGATTAATAGCTTAAACCAGAAAGGCAGCTTTATTAGATCATCTTGGATTTCCGAGGATCAATGGGTTTCCTTTTATAGGGATATGTATCAAGAGTCTAGCACAACAATGTATTTTTTATTTAGTTTATTTTTATTTATGTAAAACGTATATCCCGTCCCTCCTGCCCACAGGGCAGCCCGGGGCAGCGAACAACAATAATCAATAAAACAATATATATATTTTTTAAAAAATTAAAAAATACAATATGCGGGGAAAGAAAAACCATCCCCCTCACCCCTACCCCTCGCCAAAAGTCTGAAAGAACAGCCAAGTCTTACATACACGCCGAAATAGCAGGAGAGTGGGAGCCAACCGAGCCTCCTCCGGTAGCGAATTCCACAGCACAGGGGCGGCCACCGAAAAAGATCTAACATCGGTGGCCACCCGCCTCGCCCGGGGAACCTCCAAAAAGGCTCCCACGGACGATCTCAAGGGTTGCATGGGCACATGGGGAGTGAGGCGGTCCCTCAGATAAGCAGGGCCCAGGCTGTGAAGGGCTTTAAAGGTTAAAACCAGCACCTTGAACCTGGCCCGGTGCTTTATAGGCAGCCAGTGCAGAGCCCGGAGCACTGGTGTCATGTGCTCCCTGTGACCCGTCCCCATAAGGAGACGGGCCGTGGCATTCTGCACCAGTTGCAGCCTCCGGACCAGCTTCTCGGGCAGCCCCACGTAGAGCGCATTGCAGTAATCCAGCCTCGAGGTGATGAAGGCATGGATGACAGTGGCGAGGTCAGAGTCTGAGAGATACGGCCAAAGCCACAGGACAAGATGTAACTGCCGAAATGCACTCCCTGTATAGGGAGGCTAATAATGTAACCCATATTATGACAGTTAATGAGTACCTAGCCTCCTCCTTCCTCTCGATTAAGGAGAAGGATATAGTTGAATATATTAACAAACTTCATGCAGGCAAGGCCCCAGGAGCAGATGGAATTCCACCAGAAGTATTTAAAGATTACCCTGGTTGGTGGGCCCTGATACTTATGACATTTTTTACAGCTATAACCTTGACCAAAATGGTTCCAAAGACCTGGACGTTGGCAATTATTATTCCTGTATTCATGTAGGAGAGGAGCAGGCGGGTTTTTGCAGGGGTAAATCAACTATGGATAATTACTATGTAGTAATGCATCTGACAGATAAGTATGTACGACGAAGGAGAAGTCATCTTTATTTAGCATTTATTGATCTATTTATCTTCGATTCGGTGCCTAGGAAGCTTCTTTGGAATAAACTAATTAAGATGGGGATTCCTTCCCATCTTTTGGATCTGATTCGCCTTGACGTGAGAGGCAGAATGATGAGGCCTTTTCCTCAGCAACAAGGAGTCAAGCAAGGATGCCTGTTGGCCCCATTGCTTTTTAATCTTTTTATTAATCATTTGATTTCTTTGGTTACAACTGCTAATACAACTCCACCGCAGATAGAAGAAAGGCCACTTACAATCCTCTTGTATGCCGATGATATTGTGCTGTTATCTCAGACAAAGCAGGGTTTACAGCAAAGTCTGGATGCTTTTAATCTTTTTTGCCTAGATAACTGTTTAACAGTTAACATAGCTAAATCTAAAGTAATGTGCTTTGGTTCGGTGTGCTCGGGATACAAATGGCGGATTGGCTGCCAGGTGGTTGCTCAGGCATCATATTATACCTACCTAGGCTTGGGGTTTTCATCCTCAAGGTCTTGGAGGGTGAATAATGAAAGCCAGATAGTCAAGGCATTACAATCAGTTGCAGGGATATTATGCTTATACCGTATTTCCCCGATAGCCTCAGTGGAGCAAATACTCTATATTTTCACACAGCCAAAGTGCTTCTGCAATTATCATATGGAGCGGAAATAACCTTTTATGGTTATACTACCAGACTTCAAATACCACAGAATCACTTCCTTAGAAGTATTTTGGGAGGTCCAATAGCAACTCCATTACCAATGCTCCGAGCAGAGACAGGCTCCCTTTCGGTTGAGTCTCATTTTAATTCCAGAGCGCTCCTCTTTTGGTGCAAATAGTCGCAAGGAAGGGCCTCTTTATTGGCATACAAATGCTATTTGGAACAAAGGTCATCTAAGGGAGATACCCCTTATACCTGGTGGAAACATGTTATGAAACTGGCAACAGATTTAGCTCTCTCAATGGACTGTAATGGCACTCTGGATGACAAAAATTACAAAAGAGGAGATTAATTCCAGGATAAGAAATTGTGCTATAAAGAAGGATATGGGAGCGATCCAGCTAAATAAGATAGCCCTGACATATCCCCGTGTTAAATTTGATATAGCAGTTGAACAATATTTAATACATATACAGGACCCCAGGTTAAGAAGAATGATGACACTCTTCAGATTTGAACTTTTTGAAACGGCAATAGTAATTTATTTATTTATTTATTTATTTATTTATTTTTCAGACTTATATCCCGCCCCCTCCTGCAATGCAGCTCGGGGCGGCTTACAACAATAATAAAAACATTTAAAACAGTTAAAATATAAATATAAATATAAAACATCAAAAACAGGGTTGAGAACAATAATAAATAAATAACTGGGCAGGGGATTAAAATCCCCCTCCCTCCCTCCCAAAGGCCTGGGCAAACAGCCAGGTCTTACAGTTCCGCCGAAATGTCAAAAGGCTTGGGGCCAGGCGAGCTTCCTCCGGAAGGGAGTTCCACAGCCGCGGCCCTACCACCGAGAATGCCCGCTCCATCGTGGCCCCCCGCTTAACACGGGGGACCTCCAGGAGGGCACCCCCGGCAGACCGCAGGAGTCGTTCCGGGGCGCGAAGGGCGAGGCGGTCCCTAAGGTAAGAGGGGCCAAGGCCGTATAGGGCTTTATAGATCATTACTAGGACCTTGAACTTGGCCCGGCACACTATCGGCAGCCAGTGCAGCGCTCGGAGCACCGGTGTAATGTGCTCCCGGCGACCCGTCCCCGTAAGAAGACGGGCCGCCGCATTCTGCACCAGCTGCAGCCTCCGGGCCAAGAACAAGGGAAGCCCCACGTAGAGCGCGTTACAGTAGTCGAGCCGCGAGGTGACGAAGGCATGGATGAGGGAGGCCAGGTCCGGGCCAGAGACATACGGACGCAGCCTACGTACCAGATAAAGCTGGCGGAAGGCAGCCTTAGCGACTGCCTCCACCTGCCGCTCCAGCCGCAGGTCTGCGTCCAATATGACCCCCAGACTCCGGACCTGCTGAGCTACAGGGGGGCAAACCCCCCCAATCAGGGGGGCCACCACCCCCTTCGCCCTCCCCACCACCATCACCTCCGTCTTATCTGGGTTGAGCTTCAGTCTGCTCCGCCGCATCCAATCCGCCACGGCCTCCAAACATTGGGATAGCACCGAGACAGCAGGGTCTGGGTCGGTAGAAAACGAGAGGTACAGCTGAGTATCATCAGCATACTGGTGACATCGCACCCCGAACCCTCTCACGACCTCCCCCAAGGGCTGCATATAGATGTTAAATAATAATGGAGACAAGATCGATCCCTGCGGAACGCCACACGGTAAGGCGCGGGGGCTCGATGTTTCCTCCCCCAGCACCACCCGCTGGCTCCTCCCCGAGAGGAATGAACGGAACCATTCAAGAACAGTCCCGTCCAGACCCCCCAGGTCACGCAGCCGTCTCAACAGCAGCCCATGGTCCACGGTGTCAAAAGTAAGAGGTAGAAGAAAACATATCCCCTATACTAGTAGAATCTGTCAGTGCCACCTCCAAGAATTAGAGACATTGTCTCATGTTATATTTACCTGCCCTTGGCAGTCTGACCTTAGAACGTTATGGATTGAGCCTATATTTAAAAACCAAACCAATCATTGACTGTAGATGCAAAAATAGAACTGTTGAGTACAACAACAGATATGGCAGCCATCAAAACCATTTGTTTTTTCCTTTTGTTGGTAGACAAGAAGAGGAAAGCACTTAAAACTCTCTGATGTTAAAAGTATAACCGATGCGTAATGCTCTAGCATCTATTAATTGACGTATCGGCAATCTATATGCAGCTGATTGTGTAGGTATATATTTGTGTGTTTCATAATGTATATTTGTTCAAGCTACTCTTTCTGAGTGAGCTATTATTTTAGACCTTTTATGTGGATTTTATATATCTCCTTTATACTCGTTATAGCAAAATGCTGGAAGCAATAAATTGAAATTGAGAAAAATTGAGCATGCACATGCTGGGGCTGTGCCACCATGTTCCCTAAGTCTGGCATGCTGGGACTACAAGGCGGACTCTAGGTGACATGGCTGCCCCAGCGTACATGTGTGCGCACACCACGGTGGGACCTTTAGGTGGCTGCGGCAGAGGCGGTAGCAGCAATGGGTAGGGGGGCAGGGTGTTTCCCCCCGCCCAGGCTTTGGCAGCGGTGGAGTTCAAGCAGGCCAGGGGGGCAGGGCAGCTAGTGGGTTGCTACTGATTTGCTGGTCCAAGTCTGTGCCTGCCAGCACCGGCTCCAGGCCTGGGCACAACTGAGCTCTCCCCCCTCAACGCCACGGTCTCTAGGCTCAGCACAGGGGAGAGCTTGTTGAAGGCAGGAGCTGGAAAAGAGCTCTGCCCCAGCCCAGCCACTGGAGAATCACTGGGAAGAGACTGGAAGCTGTATGGGCTCTGGTTCCAGGAGAGCTCCGCTCAGAGGAGGATTTCCTGAGCTGAAGGCTTAACTGGCTACAGGAGGGATAACTTCCGTTGTAGAAGACATTCTGTTTGTTAACTCTCCTTGCAGCTTCTGCCTTATAAGAAGAGGTAGAATTGTCTTCTACCTCTAGTGTATTACCAGGTTTCAGCTATGGTATGGTAATTTTATTTTATTGTTTCATCTGCCTACCCATTGGGCATGTGATATGGGACTTATATTTAATTATATATTGTGTATTGTTAAACTTGACTGATAATTTTTTAATTTAAACTTTTTGATATTATATATTCCCCAATATATATTCCCCAATATATTATTATTATTATTATTATATTTTGTATTTATATGTTGGTTACATACCAGTGAATGGCGAATAGCCGATCTGGAATAAACTGACTACTACTACTACATGCATACTAGTGTAGAGAAAATAGGTTTTGCTTTGTTGGTCCCAAATATAGGCAACAGAGAAAAAGTAGTAAAGTGGTATCTTTTATTGGACCAACTCCAGACCTGCCTTACAAAGGACCCTGTGAGGTCTGAAAGCTGGCATACGTCCACCAACTGTAGTTGGTCCAATAAAAGATATCACTTTACTACTTTGTCCTATTGCTATTTATTTATTTATTTATTTATTTTCTTATATTTTTATCATGTCACTCTCACAATAGTGACTCGGAGCAGCTTAACATATATATATATATATATAAAAAAACATAACATCAACAATGTAAAATTTATAAATATACAACATATAGAAACCCATCAATACAAAACAAAATAACAACCCCGATCTGTGTAAAAGCAAATTCCCAACTAACCCATTCTACCCTCACCCCACCCCCCCCGCCAAATGCCTGATGGAAGAGCCAGTTTTTACACTTTGCTAGAAAGCAAGGAGATCCGGGTTGAGGCGAACCTCTGCCAGGAGGGCATTCCACGGTGATGATGTGGCTGCCGAGAATGCCTGCCTGTCCGCCGATAGTGCGGGAACTCCAGAAGGACACTCCCGGATGACCGTAGGGACTGCCCTGGGTCCCAGGGGATGAGGCGATCTCTCAGGTAAGCAGGGCCCAGACCGTGTAGGGATTTAAAGGTTAAAACTAGCACCTTGAATCAGGCCCGGAAGACTATATGCCAGGCCTGCACAACATATGACCCCTGGGCCGCATGCGGCCCGCCTATATGTATTTTGAGGCCTGCTTTCAAATGGGTCTCTCTTCATTGTGTGTGGCCAGTGGAACTGTCTGCTTTCCCCATTGGCGCATAACTGTTCTTCCCAGCAGCAAGCTGGTGCTGTCTGGGTCCCTCCCTGGGTTCCTTCCTCCTCCTGCTTGGATCGAAGTTCCCATTGCTGCTGATCCCACTGCAAAGAGACAGCAGGGCCTGGGTTGGTTGAAAAAGAAATATACAGCTGGGTGTCATCAGTATATTGGTGACTACGGACCTCCCAGCTGCATATGACCTCACCAAGTGGCTTCATATACACAATGAACAAGAGAGGGGACAGAATGCAACCCTGTGGGACTCCACACAGGAGGTCCCCAGGGGAAAAGGTACAGTCCCCTAGTACCACCCACTGAGATCTACCCACAAGATATGAACGGAACCATTGTACGACGGCCCCGTCAATCCTGGCTAGGTCCTGTAGGTGAATCACCAGCATCTCTTGGGTCACTGCTGATAGATCTAGTAAAACCAGCAGGGTCATATCTATCTAGCTCCATTTGGAGGTCATCGACCAAGGCCACCAATGCGGTCTCCGTGCCATAATCTGGATGAAAACCTGACTGTGTGGGATCAAGAAAATTGATGTTATCCAGATATGCCTGCAGCTGATGGGCCACCTCCCATTCAATAAACTTCCCCAAAAAGGGAAGGTTAGAGGCAGGCCGATAACGTGCCGGGGCATCAACGCCAAGCAATGGCTTCTTGAGGAGAGGCCGGACCACAGCCTCCTTGAGGCACTCCGGCACCCTCCCCTCCCAAAGGGAGTTGTTAATGACGCCCGTCAGCACCTGCCCCTGTCTCCCTGGAGGCTTTCACAGGCAAGGACCTAGTTCACAAGTTGTGCCCCGAACAGACCCTAGCACATCCGTTGCCTCGGCAGGCGTCACTGATTGAAATTCATCCCATAAATCATGACCAGACAGGGCAATTCTAACCTCTGGCTCTGCCACTGCCTCCAAAGTGGTGGAGTTGAAATCATACTCAATGCAAATTATTTTATTCACAAAGTATGCCAAAAACATGTCACAGTGGGCCTTGGACAAGTCCAAGGACAAATGAATAAGCAAATGACATATGTTTGCTTTAATTCATTTTAATTCCCCTCCCATTTATTTATTTATTTATTTATTTATTTTAAAAAGATTGCTATCCCACCCCCTCCTGCCAAAGGCAGCTCGGGGCAGTGTACAGTATAAAAGCACCGAATAAAATATATAACAGAAAACTTAAACATTCAATAAAAGTAATCATTTCTCCCCCAGCCCAACAGCACCCCTCCCCCTACCTGTCTCCCTCACCAAACATTTGGTGGAACAATCAGGTTTTACATTGATGCCTGAAGGAGGGAAGGTCCTGGGCTAAACAAGCCTCCACCGGGAGGGAGTTCCACAACTGAGGTGTGGCGACCAAGAACGCCCTCTTCAAAGTGGCCCCCTGGTGAACATGGGGAATCTCCAAAAGGGCCCCCAGGCTGACTGTAATGGCCATTCCAGAACCCAGGGAGTGAGGCGATCTCACAGGTAGGTGGGTCCCAGACCGTGTAGGGCTTTATAGGTGAGCACCAACACCTTGAATCAGGCCCAGACGGCGACAGGCAGCCAGTGCAGAAAATGGAGTGCCAGTATTATTTGCTTTTCAGTGACCCATACCCATAAGGAGACGGGACTCCACATTCTGCACCAGCTGCAGCCTCCAGACCATCACCTTGGGTAGCCCCACGTAGAGTGTGTTACAGTAATCAAGCCTCAAGGTGATGAAGGCATGGATGATGGTGGTACGGTCGCAGTCTGAGATATGGCTGTAACCGTCATACCAGATGTAATTTAGTAAATGCACTCCCCACAGCTGCCATGTGGAGCTGCAGATTGAGGAGTACCCCCAGACTGCGAACTTGAGGAACCAAGACAGGGCGCACCCCATCAATGATGGGGACCTCCACTCCCTTGACCCTCCCCACCAGCATCACCTCTGTCTTGTCGGGATTCAGCTTCAGGCAGCTCACCCTCATCTAGTCCCCCACAGCTGCCAGACATCGAGTAAGCAACAACACTGCGGGGACTGAGTCTGCTGAAAACAAGAGGTAGAGCTGGGTCTCATCAGCATATTGATGACAGCTAGGGATGGGCAAACAGATCGCGGTTTGGGTTTGGCCGTTCGGTTCTGCTGCGTTCGGTTCATCCGTTCGGTTCGCCCGTTCGATTCGGCTGTGTTCGGTTCGTCGGTTTGGATGTTCGGCCGTTAGGTGGTTTGGGTCGAATGTTGAGTTCGGATTCTGTATTCGGTTCGGTCGGGATCGGTTCCATCTTTAGTTTGGTGCAATCAGAAACTGAAAATGACATTTGGTTTTTGAAATAAAAGGAAAAAACTAAAGAACATATATCTGGCTATACCATTTTTGTTTCTTATTACTTTTTGATAAAATTTAGGGAGATTGTACCCCCAATGGAGAGCACCAAGTGTACCAAAATTCGGAACGATTAGATGAAGGAAACCGATTTCAGAAGCAATTGAATGTTGTGATTTTAAGAAAAGCTCCATACACATTCATGGCTACAACTTCTTTATCTTGCATCCAATGTTCATGAAACTTGTGCATATTACATCCCTTCATATG